>CAEFZY010060534.1:0-14862 GCA_903066815.1 Brachyrhaphis roseni
TAGGGGAGTGTAGTAAGACATCGTTCTGTAGTAAATGTAGAAAAAAATTAAACCATGTATCTAAAAAATGCAGTCATTGTATAGAATAGCACGGTTTTCAACTGATTAGCTCATGTAAGTAGACTCATACCAAATGTTCAAATGTTAATGCTTATTTTTATGACAAAGGCAGGTGACAAAAGCACCTGCCTTTTATGCATAAGAAATGTGTCATCTAAGACCTGTTTTAATCCTTGGAAAGAGGGTGAACACTAAATCAGATTGGAAGGATAAAACCAATGAAAATATGTATCTTGCCACAGATTCTTAATAGCAAAGGTCTGAGTTCAGCAGAAGGACTGAAGCTTCAAAGCTGAGCTTTGGGTAAATAAACGCAGTGATTGAGAAGGCATTAAGGCACCCATGAATGGTCCCATAGGAGATTAAACTATTTCTTAAACATGCATGAATGAGTCAAAGTGACACTCCAGGGATGATTTTGATGAGGGATTGACATTATAACATAATACAAAGCTAAAAGTCAGTTTTTCATAATTCCCTCCTTTTGAGTCACAGTCAAAAGGTATTTTTTTTCCTATGATTGAATTGTATGTGAGCTATTTATCTTCCCAGTAATTCTGACCAAGTTTCCTGTACCTGCTGAAGACAAGTATTTCCAAAGCAAGATGCTGCCACCACTGCATTTGTGAGGATGGTGTGTTCAGATTAGACTACAGTGTTTTGCCACCAATGTTGCTTTGCATATAAGTCAAAAGTTTACATTACAGTCAAACCCCTTACATCTTTGCAGGACATGTGTAGTCACACTGAAGTTAAGTAAGAAAACAAGTAGGCTCCATTTACATATATTGGAGCCCAGTTCTTTGTATTAGAGTGAAGGGAGTGAATACAAACCCGTCACACTTTTCAGATTCCTTTGGTTTTAAATGTGTGCATTTTTTCCTTAAACATCACAATTATTTCCAGTTTTGTGTTGGACCATCACATAAAATCCCAATAAAATATACCGAATTGTGGTTGTAACTAATTAAAACACAACTTTGCACTTTACGTTACTGTATGATATACTAGCACATGATAAACAAGTATAGTACGTTCATTTCTATATTCTCAAAATATTTTTAATTTGCTTTCACACTAGGTTGTAGAGACCCCTTCAGTTGCTGCTGTTTTCTCACAAATGTCTAACTTTGCTTTGATGGATCACTTTTCTTAGTAAACAATAAAGGATCTCCTGGGAAAAAATGGAGTGAGAGACTCAATACAGAAGGAGGCACTCATATGTCTTATTCTTATATTTACCTCTTGTCACCATCTCTCTTTGTGTAAAACAACACCAGCCTCACATTTGTAATGAAATTAAGCACGGGAGGTCAGAGCAGTGGATGTTGAATAAGTAGAATTGCAAACTGTTATGCTGTGACTTAACATGTGTATTGTCTTAACAGAAAATTGGAGATTTGAAGCAGGAGAAATAGGTAGAACAAAACCTTACAAATATTTGAGCAATGAGGAATGTATAGTTTATGATGTACCAGGATAGGAACATATTTATGTGATAGCCCTCGTGCATAATTTAAGGAACTTCAGTCATAAAAATTAAGGTTTTTATTTAGCAGGAGGAAATAAAGGAAATAATATGTTATTTTGTCACTAATGACTGAACTTTAAAAAAAAAATAAGATTTTTGAATTTATTATTTACCATTATCAATGAAATTGCACAATGTGTAATGGCAAATTATTTTTTTTTTGGTAATTTCTCTCAACCTACTCAAGCGGCATTGATTGCTAATGAGTGTACTGCACAAACAACGCCACAGGGTAGGTTGTTTTGTTTTTCTTGTGACTGGATGATCTGAGAATTCAGTGACATTCTAATAACTAGATCTGTTGCCGAATAAACTGTGCTGCACTGATAATTTTGGGCAACCATGTGTTCACAGTGTGTGGCATATGATCATTACTCTCCACAGGTGGTCTGCATTTTGTTGCAACCTTCCATTTAGACAGTTAAAAATACAATACCAGTGAGAATGGAGAGCAAAACCCTAGAAAAGCATAAAAATACTGTTTGAAAACCGTATGATTAACTTGAGGGCATTGGTGAGTAATCCAAAGCTCTCTGTTGGTTAATATTTAATCTCTTTCTACCTCTGTTTCATACCAGAAATGTTAGTAATATTTATTTGCAAAGTAAAATCAAACATCACAGTGATGTGTTGGACAACAGTGAAGCAGGAATAAGTACCAGTATCTCTGTTTATAGAGAAAAACAATTCGTGAGACTCATCGTCTCATTTATATAAACTTGGATTTTTGTATACTATTAAGCCAAGCTTAACTGTGTTCCAGCTTCATATTGTAAAGTTGTGAGAATGTGTTAAATTATATTAATTGAGCTGGCTAACCGCTATTAGTAATAAAAGCTACACTTTATGTTATACAGTAATACAAGTATGAGTGTGTAATAGACTTTCAGGCACTAAAGCAAAATGTTCACAAATGGAGGTTTTGTGGTTATTGTGCATTAGACTCAATTAATGACATTCAGATCAAGCAAAATGCAAATAAATAGTTTTTGGGCATTGTTTCTGTTTTACTATGGCTGTCATTAAATGTTATACAACAACTTTCCCTCCTGAAATTTTGGCTTCAAAAACCTGTGTCAATTCCAACAAAAATTTCAACCGTTACTTATTTAATACGTACTTACCATGCTTATATTGTAGGTATTTGTGTGCTTGAAATGTCTTTGATCATAGCAATATTTCTCTAAATGTGCAGGTCATTTGCATAACACATACTGTTATTAGACAACTGTTTCAGACACTACTTATTTAATCGCCAAAGGCTGATTGAAGATCTAGAATGACAACATTTAGGAATGACATCTCTAAATGCATGGCGGTTTGCGGTGGTGGTTACACTTTTGTCCACCTTTGCCCTTGTGAAACAGCAAGGAAACACTCTTATCATTTCACCTTTGCCCCTTTAAACCACATAGGAAGAGCAGAAGTGGAAACTGGTAGTAAAAAAGAAGCCTGCAGATGATTTAAATGGTTAGAAAGCATTTTCTGGTGCTGCATGACCCTCCTACTCCCAGGTGACTATCTAAGGGACATGCTGCTTTGCACTGATGGGCAGTCTGCAGCAATACTGGTGAAACCCTGGGTGGTGAAGAAGAGGACTGCTATTTTCCACCCCACAGTCACAGGAGAGCAGTGACTGTCTTAATGGAGAGAGGTCTTTGTGAATTTCTATCGGATATGGGTCATGACACTACGGGACTAAGTACTGAAGTTGAACGTTCTTGGGGCATTAGACCATGTAGTCAGCACTAGAAAAGCAACATTGACTCCAGTGGTCAAAAAGATAAACATAATATATCTTGTTTATTTCAATGTGGAGTTATTAAATGATTTATAAGGGAACATTTAGGAAAACAGATGTTATATGTTTTATCACCTGGGCCCATTGTGGTTTATCAAACCTTTTTCACTTAATGCCATTTTGTTTAGGATTAAAAAAGTAATATTTATAAATGTGAAAAAGGTCACGAGAATAAAAGTAGTTTTAAAATTTAATCTGCCAGTGGTATGAATAATTTGAGCCTATGGAACTGTACATTCAGACTTCCCAAATGTTTCTTAGTATACTTTGAGAATACATTTTGTTTACATTTTAAAATATAACTTTTCCTTATTGTTTTATAGTTGGAGAAGGAAATTCTATTGATCCCAACCTTGGCTTTCATGCAAATACAAATAAACTGGACCTCCATATTTGTGGGATTTAGCCAAACATTTTATCATCTACAGACAATATTTCAACAAAACAAATTCTCTTGGAAAAATATCAATGTTAAAGTAATAAAAAGATTAAGACTTCCATTGACAAGACAAATGATAGGAACTGGATGATGTAATATCAAATCTGTACCTGAACCTTGACATTTTGGCCATTTCTTTTTTATGAAACTTTTCATTAATCATGATTAGAGAGGGAGTGGACCAATAACTGCAGCTCTGTGCCTACAGGGGTCTGACCTGTTTACTACCCTCACTGCAGCTCTGTCTGCCTTGCCTAACACAGTTATCCATCTCTCAGCCTGTATCCTGCACCCACTCTCCCATTTTCTTAATGATCACCTCCCCTGAAGCTCCAACTCGCCTTGCAAGGAGGAGGAGGTGTGAATTTCTCTCAGTAAAAATCTGCAACTTTTTATTTGGAAAAATCATCTGCAAAAGATAAAACCATAACTTTCAAGGGTACAATAAATTGCTGATAAACAATACTGCTCAAAAAGGTTTTCATTTTATTATATATTTATCTCTTCTGCTACACTCCACTGCACCAATGTCTTTGTTTTGTCCATTTATTATGGGTTATTCATTAAATTGATTTATATTATTTTACTTCAGCAGTAACCGTTTTGTCCTTTTGCTTTTCTTTTATACACACCACACTGCTTGTTAGTAAGTTAATGCTCTGGCTGAGTAGCTAATAGTGGTGTCAGAGTTTTATCAACTGGTTAAGCCTTAGCCCTCATTAAGTACAGGAATGTAGGGTTTATGTCTCTGGACTTCTTTGCAGACACAGTAAAGATTCAGTATCTTTTGCTTTAATTTATCTGTCCATTAAATCACCGTTACACACCCAATTACGTTAAGCAAAATGTATTACATAATGGCAAAACTCCATTTTGCGTGCTGATATTTTCCCTGCAGAGACTAAACTTTTACTATGGTTAGCTGTATGCTGTAAACACTGTATTTCCACAATGATTGAGGTGTGGATGAATCTTATTTAGAGATCATCATTTCAATAATAATAATAATAATAATAATAATAATAATAATAATAATAATGCATTCACTCAGTAAAACATTGCTGCAAAAAGCCAAAATAAGTCCTGTGCACATTCAGTGAAAGAGCTATCTGTCATGCAGTTTCTAATCTTACCTTTGTGGAAGAGTGTCACAGAAAAAGTTATTATTGGAAAATAAAAATAAAAAGAAGTCAAGATTAAGTTTGCCACAAAACATGTAAAATGCCATGTGGAGCTGAAAACTGGGTCTGCACATTATTTTGAACACACCAGTCACAACGTGAAACATTGTGGTGGTAACATCATGCTGTGGGGATGTTTCTTTAGCAGGTAAAGGGAAGAGGAGTGGTTTAGATGAAAGCATTTTCATGTGTTCTATTGTTCTGAGTGTAGAACTGCATTAAATTCAGCTGAGATTACGAAACAAGACATTACAATTGCTGTTTCCAGGTTCTCTCTATCCAATCTGATTGACCTTTTTGCAAAAAATATATGGACACAAATATGCACTATTTTGTGTTGCTCCATCACAATACATCCAAATAAAAGTATTAATTTTATTTTTCCTGTTTTGTATATGTTTTTAGTTTGTTTTCTCCTATTTTTAGTTTGGGACAATTAGTTCAGCCACAAGTACAACAGAGTTCAAATGCAAGCTAAAATTCACAAAACTGCAGAGACACTTCTCTGTGCATATTTTACTTTCCATAATTTAATTAGCCAATAACGGATATTCAGAATTTTTTAAGCTTAATAGCTTTGTCACATAAGGACACATTTTCGCTTACAGAATTACATATTTATTTTATGTAGTGCCAGAGATATCAATCAGTGTATCAGTTAAATGATGAGCAATACTGAAACCAGACATATGTGAATATTAAAACTTTCATGGTAATGATGCTTTCAGTTTTTAAAAAATGATAAACATACAATTACTTGTGTTTGCACAGGCATTATACACCACAGTAAGAGCAAAATACTTGTAAATGTTGTGCAGCATGGAGCAATTTGTTCACAACAGATGTTCAGGCCTCATATATTCCCCATGTTGTTTAATTTTCAGAGGTTAAATTAACCCAGCGTGGAAACACAGATAGCTTCAGCTAAATAAACACTAGATTAATATCAATCTGGCTGTCTTTGCAGCTTTCTCAGTCTTTCAAAGGCATTGCAATTTACTGTGACATTTACATATTTTAATAGTGATATTTTATTATTACACAATAAGACATTTAAGCTAAATTCTTTTTTCTCCTGCTTCCTCTAGGATCTCTTTGTAATTGTTAAATTTCTTTACTGCAAGAGCAGAACTTAACTTATATTTAGTTATTGTGTATCATGTATATGCTGTAATTATGTGATCACAGCAAGTTTCAGAAAAAAAAAAAAGATCATAAGTAGAGCTAAACAGCACCAGTGATGGTCCCATGCTGTAATTGGGATTAGCCTTTAAACAGAACCCACAAGGAGGCTCTGGGATTATAAAATGGACAGAGTTTGAATTTGACTGCAGGTAGGGGAGGTGCCAGATCCCTTGAACCAACTCTCTTCTAATCTTGAAAGGCGTTCATGAAGGATGACCAAAGGGGTGTCCATGCTGCACTCTATGGCTTTGGAAGTTGGTTATTATGGGATACACACCGACAGAAAGTGGTGGGCTCCAAAGGTGTGTGTACACACTTAACTTCAATGATGACCTGATTTTGGGACTGCCCTCTGCTGCTTCCAACCTGGTTGTCTGCGTGCTTGACTTAACCCAATTTAGCCTCACTGTGTTAGACACAGAGAGGCTAATTACGAACCTCTGCTGCAGGCAAACAGATTGCATTATTGCAGTCCTTGCTTTGAAAGGTGAAAGACATCATGTTTTTGTTTGATGTGAGTTTGGGGAGTCTTTTAGATGGCTGTGTATTTTAAGGCCAAGCTACACAAGACATATACAACAATTAAAATGCTAGAAAAAATATGTACAAAACTATAAATGTGTTGCTGTTGTTACTAAAGAAACCTTGGACCTACACGCAAAAATGATGGCATTTGGCAGCACATTTAAGGATGGTTATGGAATCAGAAATTCCCTGAAAGCAATAGCATAGATAGAATATACTTTATTGATCCCAAGGAGAAATAGCTTGTTTGCTGACAAGCTACTCTATCCAAGGTGATAAATATTAGTAAATATATAACCACAAACAATCTAAAAAGTATATTTAACAATATGTGCACAAATGTGATATTGTAAGTAATTTTGTTCCAATATTTGGAGAAACAAAAGCGACATTGCAGGATGAATAAAATGTTTGCTAATCTTATACAGGGTCTTGCAAAAGTACTCACAAAACATGAAAATATTCTTGTTTTTTGAAGATATAACTGCAAATTTCATTGGATTTTACTGCAAATAAATGCAAGGGTCCAGCATAATGATGTGCATGACTGTAAAATGAATATAAAACATGTTTTTATGCTCAATATGCAAACTAATAAATGTTGGAGATTAAATTGAATCTGTGATTTCTATCTTGTGTAAAATGTATCTCTGTTTTCTACTTTTAAACAAACATGGATTTATAAGAAAATAAATGTAATTTAGCTGAACACCAGTGACCTTGGTCGTCTTTAAACTGATTTCTGTTGAAAGCATTTTTTCATATGATATATCACAGCTTGCAGTATTCCAAAACTGTAAACAGGTTTTTTTTTTTTTCTTTCTTGTCCTTCCTAAATATTCTGTGGGCCTCTGGAGAAGGTGATTGTCTGGTTGCTGTTCTGAACTGTCATGAGGAAAGCACCAGCGCTGCTGTCTACAGACTCCAAGCAGGGCAGACTGCCATCACATTGATAAAGTGAGCCATTTTGCACACTGGCAAGATTACTCTCAAGGACAGAGATTAAAGTCGCTTCTGCTTGACTTCTAAGCCCCCAACACACAGATACAAAGATGGAAAAATATCTATGAGGGAAAAGACAGAAAGAAGAAGAAGACGCATACTTAAACAGATTTCTCTCCTTATGCATTCATCCATCACATTATTATTCTGTATAACACCTCAACACCAATGAAAAAGCTGGACACAGCTTAAATCCTTACTTAAAATTCAAAATTTTATTTACAACATGAGGACTTGGGTTTTATTAGTTACAATGTTGCCAAAAATGAACAATTAACACAGAGAGAATCAGATATATTTTCTCCTTGTAGCTCCAGATTACAAATCAGTTCAACGTTTGCTAAGCCAATTCAATAGTGTATCAAACACTGACAGTTAGAGACCATTTACATCATAACACCAACTATTATGTTCAAAATGACAGGTAGTCATAATTGTATGAGCTACACCAGTATTTTGTCCCACCAATTCTAAGACAACACATTGAAACTTGAAGCAGATGGACTAAGGCAACAGAAGACTGCCTTAGTCTTATCGCTCATCACATTCAAGAACAGGAAGGTTGCCAAAGCACACCAATTTTGGTGAGCTTGTGTGAACTCCATAACTGAATCCTCTGCATGATGTGCAATATGTGTGCAATTAATTGCACACAGAATGATATTTTAATCCTTTATTTATGTTAATTTTTGTGATTTTCTGCTTAAAGCTAATGGAAAGGCAACATTTAATATTAGCACATTGTGTTACACAGCTGAAAATTTGTTTTGACTTAGAAATGTTGGTTAAATGAAAAGTATGTTCAATAGTTTTGCTATTTTCAAAAGATACTTTCATTAGGTATTGGAATGCTTGTTCTGATTGATCAAATATGAGTTTAATCAGGAAGCTGGGGGAAGAATAACAGGAACAAGAGACACTTGAAGGAAACGCAAATGATCTAAAGCTGAAGATTAATACCTGCAGAATCTAAACCAAAATGCACCAGAACTAAGAGGCTAAACCCAAATTTTGGAAGCACTAGCAATCTAAATATGAAGAGAGGTGATAACTAAAAGATTACCAGTGGTGTATTTTATGAATTTTCACAGTAATACCTCTTTTTACACAAAGAAAGAAATTCCAAAACACCCGTGAAACTTTCTCCTTTTTAAAAACGCTAACATTATTGATTTCAAGAATCAATTCCAAAATCCAATCAGAGAAGTTAATGAAGTGGAAAGCATTCTGCAAAAGAATATTACTTGTTACTTACAGTTCTTCATGCAGTAAGTGTCACTTGCCAGAAGTTCAAGTGTCCTCCTTGTGATAAACAATATGATGAGTGAAGTTTTCCTCAGCACAGCATTAACAATTACTCGCTCTCTAAGACTCAGTACAGCTCTTCTCATCTTGGCTGGTACTTATCAGAGCAGAAAAGCCTAATTATTTCATGGGTGGGTGATGTTCTATACAGGCTGCTTCAGTATGAATTATTGTGCATTGTTAAATATGTAAACAATTGGCATGTAGGCCTTGGAATTAAGTAGAAAATGTGGTAGACATTTAATGAAATTTGATATGAACCGTACTTTTTTTTCAGTTTCTTTAATCTTCTGTTGAAATGACACATTTCTCCAGCAAAAAAAATTACTCAAGCTCCAATTATACTTTATGTGAATTAGTTTTTCATATAAGTAAATATTTAGTTGTAGAAGTTCCGTTGATTTATTATTATTATTATTATTATTATTATTATTATTATTATTATAAATGTATTTTTTTATTTTATTTTCTTGCTCTGCAACTTCTCACGTGTTCAAATCTGTCTGATGCAAATAGTTCTAGTCTTTAGGAATGTGACCCAGTATTTTAACATAAACATTCATCCATCCATTAAATACACTAGCCATGCAGGTTTGTAGGGAGCTGGTACCTATCTATAGCTCCTATACATGCTGTTTTATGTTCAAGTAATACTAACCAATGTAAGTTTAATAAAAGTTTTACACTCAACCATAATGAGGAGGGGGAACCAAAAGCAGCCTTAACCTTCAGCTTCTTGCACATGTTTTACCGTGAACAGACACAGAAAGACAAGCCTGGTCATATTGAGGTGCGTCTAGTTCTTTCTCCAACCAGATTTTGCTTAAAGAAGGAGCAACAACACTCTGATTCCAGCATTGCCTTATCCCCTTACAAATTTACCTCAACACACCACTGTAAACAAAAACACAGAGACTAATTAGAAACACAGTGAAGCTGTGCCAATTAATCCCCCTTGGCACTGTTTCCTTATTTGCTGCCCTCTTCTCCCCTTGCAGCTGAGCAACAACAACGCTCCACTTCACACGATCACCAACTAAACATAAAATCTTTCATTTATTCATTCTTGATTTAATGAAACATTGGATGTAATTATATTTGAGGGTCATTAGCTTAAACCTTTCATGACTTCATGCATGATTGCTGATTAGAATTAGTAGCAAAATTAGAAAGGCAAAATGTCTGTGAACCAAAGTGTGAAATATTAAAGAGTATTTTATATTTAAATGTACTCTCATTGTCCCTTTGATATATTCTTTTATTGCATTTCTTACCAAACTAACAAAACAGGGACTTTTAAAAAGAAGCAGCAAGGGAAAATATCAGACTTCCTGTCCCCTTAGGACAAGTGTCTCTTGTGGAAACCTATTACTTTGTGCTGAACTGATAAAAGAAAAAAAAAGACCTTCGAGGCCTTTTAAGAATGTGTCTGAAAATCTCTTAATTTGTTTTTGGCTTTAAGGGGATATTGTTTATTACAAAGCATGAATATTTATGTGGTGCAGACAGTATAAATACCTATCAACAACATTCATGTCTTATGGGTTTCAGAAAAAAAAGAACTCAGTCATGAACCACAGCAACTCCCTCTGTTCTTGATACATGTTCAGTATGTGTCATCTTGAGATCACAGTGCCTAAAATTACCAAAGAATACTGGCAGAGAGGAGACATCTTTTGTCACATGGTGCAAAGAAGCTTAATGCTTGTAGGTCAAAGAGTTTTGCTTAGTATCTTATTCTTAAAAATCAGTTGAGACATTAACCTTTTTACTGAGATAAAAATAAATAAATAAATAAATAAATAAAAATACATTGCCTTGTTTAACTGACCTTACCCCTCAAAATCAGATTGAATGAGTGAGACAAGACCCCGGCGTTCTCTTCCTTATGTGGTTTAGTCACAGAGATAAAAATAATCTGGAATCTGGGGAAGAAGGTGGAGTTCAAGAGCACTGGAAAGGTTGCAGTGTTTGTTCTCTGTGATAATAGTTATCACTGACATAAACTGAAACACTAAAGCCAAACAAGTAAAGTAAAAAAAAACATGCTTCCAAGAGCCCTCATACTCAAATGTTGTTAAAAAAAGTTTTATACTTGAAGCTTAACAAGCAGAGTGACTGAAACATCCAGTAATTGCAGTTAAGCCAACAAGAACCAGGCAGTGGAAATGAAAAGTGGGTTTTATAAATGCTTCTAATCTTTTTTTTTGTTTGTTTGTTTGTTTGTTTGTTTATTATAATACAAAATGTGTTATAAACCCTTTTAATATATTCTTTCAGTATTATGGATGTTGAAATTAACTTTCCTGATTGTAAGAGGTAGTGCATCAACAGAAAACTTTAAATAGCAAGGTCATCTCGAGATGATTCTGGAGGAAAGTACCCTGCTACGCCGTGTCACAAAGATGGATGTGGTTCATTTACAATTCGGTCAGGTCCATTTGGAATGCTTTATCACTGAGAATACCTTTCCATTGGTAATACAGACATTAAAATTAGAGCGGGTTCAGCTGACCTGTACTGCCCGGTGAAGTGTTCAAGAAATTAATATAATAGTCATCTCTGTCATATCATTAATTATGGAAATGTACTTACAATCAGAAAACAGTAGTTTCATATATTATTTTTATGGCAACTACTTTAGATACAGTCAAGTTATGTCATTACTTTTTTTGTAATTGCATAATCTGATTTTAAGGGCCATCTAGTGAATCTATAAATTGCCTGCTTGTGTTAAATAATCACTGTATAGCATTAAATGAGTTAAAGTAGCTGTTTTGTTTTCTTACAGGCATTTTTTTAAATTTGAGAAATAACTAATATTTTATTTAGGAAAAATAAGAATCAGAATGTTAAAAAAAAAAAAACTTAATAGAAAATGCTAGACATTTTGTCACAATCACTGGTACGGCTTTGCATTTTGACGTGTGAATTTAAAATTTCATCCTTAAGGCACACAGCACCAGGATGATTAATCTTTTCTCATAAAAATTAAGCTGTAGGCTTTTGGCTGCTGGATGCACAACGTCGCTCAAACAATATATCACGAATGCGTCCTGCCAAAGCTTTGAACTTACTTGGCCAAATACAGCAAATATGATCTACCTTTTACCAAGAAATGCTGAACTCTCTGTGCGTGTCCTGCCAGCAGTGATATTTATTTCCTGAATAAACATTGATCATAATATTCAAGCAAAAATAAAAATAAAAAAAAACATGTTGAAACTGCCCGTGTTAACACCCTCAGTGTTTTATCCAGCCTCTCAATCAAAAGGAAAGATATTAGTATTCAAGTCTCTGCGCATGAATAGTCAAATATCCCAAAGGACAGATGGGGTCAGGACAATCCAAGGCAGAGGCACAGAAAATAAAAGTTATGGAAATGTGGTCAGGTTCTAATGCAGAGACAGAATGTCCACAAATATTTTACCTAGGTTAGATTTTCTCCAAATCCATAAGGACCTTTTTTCCCACATTCCGCATGCGTGGCACAGTGGGAAACATTTATTTATTTTTTTTCTTCCCCACCAGGGGCTTTTTTGTGGGCTCTAGTGTCCCTTATTAGATAGTAGGCTGACAGGAGGGGGGTAAAGAGAGGGGGGAAGACATGCGGCAAATGTCGTCGGGTCCGGAAGTCGAACCTGCGACGGCCGCGTCGAGGACTCAGGGCCTCTAAATGTGGGTCGCGCTATCCCCTACGCCACCACAGCACGCCCCCAACATTTGTTTTTTTATTTCTGCATTTTCTTTGCATGATTTGCTTTTGATCAGTGTCCAGTGCATTTTGGTCAGAACCTGTTGTTCTTTATTCAGTAAAGTTAATTACTGTGGGCAGAGTAGCCAGAAATTTTACTCAAGTAAAAATAGCAATACTTCATGTTGCACGCTCAAGCATGCCACAAATAGCGCTGTGGTGCACAGATATTGGTGTTTGCTTTTTCTTTTCAGTAGTCTCAGGCTCAGAGGGTGTGATGCACCTGAAGAGTGGAGTTATTTTTGTAGCATACGGAGATCAACTGTGTGCAAGCAGAAGGAAGAGAGTATGATCAAGAAGTGACACCTGGCCTTTCACCTGGTGACTGTAAATAACATTTAAGACTGCTTTTGTTATTACTGGTGTAAATTGAAATACAATGTTATTTCAACCTTGTGTGGCTGATGTTCTTTGGGTATCTGAGTTGATTGCTCCCCCTTGTGTAAAGAACAGTGTGTTCAGGACCACAGTGGTCACACATGTAATCAAAAAGGAATGTATCTTATCAGAAGAAACATGATGTCAGCTTCAGAACGAATGCAGCAGCTTTTGGTTTACATTACAACGGCAGCAAGATGCTTAAACTACCACAAGTGTTTCATCAGAGCCCCATTCAAGCGACAGCAAATTATATTGTGGCATTTAAAGCAGTGAGTTTATACACTTTCCCTTTTTTTGCTGTACTTTTTGGAGTAATCAAGCAATCCATGTAAGAATAACATTTCTTATGAGTAACATGCAGAGTAGAATCTTACTGGTGCAAAGAGAAAAAGGACAAAAGATAGGTTATAAACCTTTAGGAAAGAGACACTAATCACTACACTCTTTGCCTAAACATTTACCTTGAAGTAGTGATGATTCAGGAATCTACGCTCTGGCTCTGATAGCAGTGGGCAATAAATATCACGTTTTATGGCGTGGGGACATCAGGGGTTGATGATCAGACCTGAGTTCAGCATCCAATTTTGGGGAAATGCATTCAAAACATCATGAAAGTTTCACATAAAAACAGTTTATTATGATCTTTTACAGTTTGTTTCTCTTTAAACTGGTGACACACATGTGGCTTTACAGTCATTCAAAGACCTGACTTCGAATACAAATTAAAAGCAGCATGAAATCTTTTCTCGTGGACATAATGTGTAATAATGTGTAACGTTTCTAATACTTTATGCTTTTTTTACAGTTTTTACTAGCTGAAGGGGTTTCAGACTTAAAATGTTTAATAAACATTGTTGTTTAATAAACATTGTCACACTGGATGCAGGTGTGCCTGTGGTACTGACCCACCTGTCCATCCCAAAGCTCATGTAAGTTCTTGTCCATGTTTAACAGTGGGAAACTATTAAACATATTCGCTGATCATTAGCTGTGTAAAGTTTAAGGATTATTAAAGTCTTTGAATAGCCATCGAATTGGCTCTTCTGTAAGCTAATTAAGAGCAAGATTTGGTCTACATACTTCCACCTGCATGGAAGATTCTATATAATGGACACTAACTTGCTCATTAGGTAATTAGAGCTCCCACGGGCGATAACACATTTTATGGCAGTTCAGCTGCTGTGCATTTCTCATAGGCTGTGATTGTTCCTTTTTTTGCACTTAAACAGATTTTGCTAAAACTTAACAGCTCATGTGAAATGTACAGCAGAGTCAAAAATAGATGAGATCCTCCAGGGATCTGTTTTATGAAAAAAAACATCATCACTCACAGTCCATTACCGAGCTTACAGGATGGAAATTACCATCCATCCATCCATTCATTTTCTTACACTGTTGTTCCTAGTGAGGTCGGGAGGTGCTGGTGCCTATCTCCAGCTAACGTTCCGGGCGAGAGGCAGGGTACACCCTGGACAGGTCGCCAGTCTGTCGCACGGCGACACACAGACAAACAGGACAGACAACCATGCACACACACACCTAGGGAGGATTTAGAAAGACCAATTAATCTGACAGTCATGTTTTTGGACTGTGGGAGGAAGCCGGAGTACCCGGAGAGAACCCATGCATGCACAGGGAGAACATGCAAACTCTGTGCAGAAAGACCCCGGGCTGGGAATCGAACCCAGGACCTTCTTG
>CAEFZY010060540.1:0-13483 GCA_903066815.1 Brachyrhaphis roseni
GAGGGTAATCAAGGGAACGAGACACACCTGGGAATAATCAAGGGGAGACAGGACAACACGGAGAGCACAGAGACACCGAACTAGACATGAAAACACAGAAAAACTCAAAAATAAACACGGAAAAAACACAGATCATGACAATTTCAATTTTCAAACGTGAATCCGAATAATCTGAAGAAAAGGCCTGACCTTTGACCCTGCTGCATAACTAGTAATGGCTCGCTTCTTGTAAATGTCATAACTTTGGTTTTAAAGTGATAAAACATGACAGGTTTAATGGACAGGAAAACGTTTCTTCATGTCCTGATTCCTCTCAGCTGTGAGATAAACAAACATGGCCGCTCTCTTCCCCTTCCTGCGTCTTTCTCCCTTTAACCTTCTGAATTTGCTTTAATATTCATAGAGATGAATCCTGAGGGGAATCCAGCATGTTTCACTAATTTATGTGCGATGGGTTTTATTATTCCACTGGCTGATTTGAAATGCAGGACTGCAGTGAGAACAAGAGAGGAAGAGAGGAACCTGCTGGCGGCTCGTCTCAGCGTTTCAGCAGATCTTCAGCCAGAGAAACAACGCCTCCATCATCCTCTCCCTCCATCAGCTCAACCCTTCATTAGACATTTTTAGATCAATCTCAGAAATTTTCTAGAAAAAACTTTTAAATTTATCTTTGCCTTTTCAAATTCAGAATTTTTACAAAAGTAAAAGATTTTCAACTTAATGAGCTCAGAAAAAATTTTCATTTTTTTTCTAGAACATTTCTGAGAGAAAATTAAAATATTTTGAGTTTTTTTCTGGAAAAATTTCAACTCAATATGTTCCAAGTATTTTCTAGAAACTTTGTGGCAGAAATCTCAAAATCTTTCACCTTTTTCTTGGAAAATTTGAAAAATGTCTGAGATTAAACTAAATTTATTTTAGTTTTTTTTTTTGCAAATGTTTTACTCTTGGAGCTCAGAAATTTTTAAGTTTTTATCTCAAAATTTCTGAGTTTTTTCCTGCAAACTTTTGACATTAGGAGCTTAGAAATTTTCACATTTGTAGAAAATTCCTGCAATTAATCTCAAAATTTGATCTGATTTTCTCAAAATGTTCAACCTTTGGAGCTCAGAAATTTCCAAGTTTTTTCTCAATGACTTTTGAGATAAAAGTCAACTATTTTTATTTTTTTCTTGCAAATCTAAAACTTTCTGAAGTTAGAAATTTCCAGGTTTTTTCCAGAGATAATTTATAAAGATAAAGAAAAGATAAATTGTTTTTATCTGAATAAATAAAATATCTTTTAAAAACTAATTTTTATATTTATTCTGACCATTTCTGCCTGATATTAACGTTTATTTATCTGAAACCTTGAAGTGTGACGAGGCAAAACGTCACCTGGGACGCAACGGGCCCGTTGCCATGGTAACCACTGAGTTCAGCACCTTCTCATTAGCAGGTGAGGAAAAGCAGCAGAATGAAATCTAAAACCGGATCCAGAGTTAGTCTGTGAGCTGAGCCCAGACCAGCGGCTTCATTCAGAACCAGAAGAAACGAATCAGAACCGTTCCGAGCCGGAAAAGAACCGGAATAAATCCTCCACGGTCTCCTTTTAGAGCCGGTTGTTTCTGCAGCTACAGGTTTTAGTTTAAAATAATGTCCAATCTGGTTGCCACGGAGCAGGAATCCAATCGGACCGAACAGAACCAGAGTCAGTAGAAGCGGTGAAATCATTCTGCAGGTCAGACTTTGGACACAGTCTTCTCTGCAGGCTTTGGAAGGGATTCAAATATTTATTTCAAAGTCCAAAAACTGAGCCAGAATTCCACTTATTTTAAATATTTGTAATTGTTTTTATTCAGTAACTTTAAATACATTATTTTATATTTTTTTCGCCATTTTACTGCATTGATCTTAAAGCGACTGTTAAAGGTCGTTCTCTGGAGTTTAGACTGCAGGCATCAGATTGTTTTGATCTGTTTCCTGTCTCTCTCCGTATCAAACAAACAATAAAATAAAATGAGTAAAATCTGCGTTTTTACTCATGTTGGACTCATGTTCAGTTCCAGGTTTGGTCTGATGAGTGTTTTGTTCGTTCAGCGTAAAGTTTTTTTTTATGCTGGAGCCAGAAATGTGGTGAGTGGGTTGACATGGAGTTTGATATAATAATCATCATTTAGTTGCTGTAAAACGTGTCGGATGTTCTGGTGGCCGAGGTTCTGCTGCTGGGTTTGGTGTCGCCATGTTGGTCCGACCATCGTTTCCACCATACGCTTCTGAAATCCAAGGAAAGGGAAAAACAGTTTTAATGGTTTCCATGCAGATTTAAAACATTTTCAACAACATTCGTGTTCAAAGACTGACTCAGTTTTTGAACTTTGCTGCCAAATTCTCATGTTTCCACCAGACATTGGAACCGAAACGTCTCGACGGCGATGCAGCGACTCTCTGAAAACCAGAGAAGTTCGGGTGGTTTCAGGAATTAAACAACGTTTAATTTATTGATCTCAGCCAGCTTGGTGTGTGTGATGTTACATTAACTCTCAGATGGTGTTTGATTTGGCGTTGTCAGAGTCAGTAACAGGAACACAGCTGTGCTGCTGAGGGAGAGAGAGAGAGAGAGAGCGGGCGAGCGACAGAGCTGCGACAAATCAGACACAAAAAACCCCAAACTGACTTCATTTTTCTGATTTGGTCCGTTTTACAGCCCAACATGAGAAACGGGAACATTCTTCATTCCCTCTGCTCCCTGTGCTCCAGTCTGTCAGTAAATTTACATTTATTTTTATTAATCAGAGCCTGACTAACAGTATTTACTCAAAACGTTGTCAATATTCCACCAATGTAAATAAGAAACGTGAATAAGTCGTTAAGAAACCTGCAGGTCAATCATCCTCCAACTACTTCCTGTTGTCGTCTTTGTCGTTTCTGCCAGTAGTAACATCCGGTTGTTGATCATGTGATCAGAAAAAAGTGTTTCCTTTGGAGTTTTGTGAATTAAATCTACTTTGATACAAGATTCCAGAACCAGAACTTCTAGTTGCAGCTCATGTTTTGTCAAATTGCCATGCTTCCATTGAGAGAATTTATTTTCGAAATGTCAAATTTTGCAGTTATATGGAAACGCAGCTGGAGACTCTTCAGTTGTGTTGCCATCTTTTGTTTATTTGCATTTTGAAGAATTTCATTGATAAAGGTTGATGGAAATAAATAAATAACGTTCCAGATTTGGCAGAAATGACAATCAGAAAAAACTGTTCTCCCAGTGCTAATCAGGAACAACCAATCAGAGCCAGGAGGCGGGGCTTAGCGCTGTCAATCACCTGCTCTGCTCTCTGCTGGTCTGGGGTGAGTCAGCCTGGACAGCGGCTCCAGTGGAAGTCACCGACTGCGTGTTGATGAAACGCTGAGTCATGGCGGCTCCTTCATGAGTCTGCCCGCTCACTGCCGCCATGACTCAGCAAACCTGCCATGACGCATCAACTCCAGGTGTTCTTTAACGGGCCGACGCCTGAATTATTACATTTGATCGACAGTCTGAAGAGAATGTTTAATGCTTGTTTTTTAATTATTTCATCTCGTTTGCTCTGAGCTTTAAATCGATCTCTGGCTTTATTTTTTGACAGTTTTAGTCTTTTATTCTTTATGTTTTTAAATTATTTTATTAATTGCATTAAATTACATTGCATGTTACTCAAGTAAACCCAGATTTTGCTTTAGCTCCAGTACCTTTGGACTTTTCTGGTTCTGAGCTGCTGTCTTCCTGCAGTAGCTCTCAGAGTTCGGACCGGTTCTGGTCTGTTTTAAAGCAGTTCTGCTCCTTTTTTTCTGAGCCCAGAAACCCAGAACTGCCAATCAGCCATTTGATATATTAACAACTGAAGGTAACATAGTTACTTTATTGTGCTATAAAGAGGAACGATGTTGTCTCTTTAATGGTCTAGCAAATTATTTATAAACAAAAATAAAGTGATCAGTAAAGTTTTAAGTTTTCTTAACTAGCATTTCACCACATTAAGTTTTATCTTCATCTGGTTTTAATGGGTTGTTGAGAATATTGATGTGAATTTGAACAGATTCCTACATTAATGTCGCCGTTTAGATTTAATTCTCATTAGTCCTGATTGGATTCCCACAGAAAGTGCTGCTAATTTCTGCATTAAGAGCACAACCGGGCCGAGTTACGGGTTGCCACGGTGACCGTCGTCAGGCCGATTCGGCTGGTCAGGAAACGTCCCGTCCCATTTCAAGGTGAAGGAGGCAAACGAGCCGAGTGGAAAACAGGATTAGCGGCGTTCACATCGGTTCGGTCACGCTTCCCTTCGCCACACAAACAGATCTGGACAAAGTCACCCTGCTCTTCGCTGAAAACACATTTTATTTCTATTAATCACTGAACCAAGCCGCCTCCACTTCATGTGATTTATTCCGCTTTAATTGCTCTGGATTTATAGATGAATTGTCGGTGAGTTGACACAACGCTTTGGCACAGACTGCCAGCTAATCTACAGACTGCTTCATAAAATCTGTACATGTTTGTGTTCGGTTTTATTCTTCTAAAGGCAAATCCAGAAAAATAATGAATTAAAACCCATACAACAACAAAATAAGTAAGATTTTCAAATTAAGTCCCTGTTTTGCTGCTAAATTATTGAATAAACAAACATTTGAGAAACAAACTTATTGTTTTTCTCTTTACAGTCACTGGAAGTTCAGATCATTCATGGAGCTTCTATATTAATGTAAACTGTGGACGCTAACATTAGCATTAGCTGCTGTGTGTTTAGCATTGAGATGCTATTTTAGGCTAGCATAGCTTCACTTTACATCATTAAAGATCCAAAACATAAAAAGGCTTCAGGCAGTTCACTTATTAAAAGAAGAACAGACAATAATCTGTTGTTTTTAGTTCATCAATTGTTTTCTGTTTTATTGGCCAAATTGTTAACAAATTTCTTGACTTGTGATCGCGGCCGAACAAAATCCTTTCAAGGGCCACAAATAGCCCCCAGGCCACACTTTGGACACCCGTGCTGTAAAATAAACTTCAAGAATCAAAGCTTAAATAAAATCCAGATGTGTAAATGGCTCCCAGTCCTGAAATGTTTTGTTGGATCACATCTTGTTTTTAGTTTTTATCCATAACTTTCCCTCTGGGTCTCTGGCTGCAGTCAGCCTGGTGTCAGCGCCGCGTCACGCTGCGCTGCACAAACGGGCCAGAACCTGAGCCTGCTCTGGTTCTGCAGAACCAGGACCGGCCTCAGTGTGTGGGTGTGTGGTACCTCTGACAGCTCTGCTCACAGGATAAGATCGTAGCATCAGCCTGCAGCCTCGTTTGGTTTGCCAACGTCGTGGATCTTGAAGCAGCTTGAATCCTGGTCGGATTATAAAAAGTGGGCTGCTGTGACTTGTTACCATGACGACCCGATCACCGCTGCGCTGCCGTTGGACTCCATCGCTCTGTGTAATTATCGCTGGAGTTTCTTTACGAGCTCCCAGCCGCTCCGGGACTCAGTTCCTGTAACGAGTCATTTGTTCACGGCTCTCATAAAGAGAGGTGCTCTACGCACCATTAAGATTAACGCATACTTAAATGGCTGCTTAACTGTAACATAAACGTTTTCAGAGCATGACCTTGGATGATTTTCACCCGTTAGAGTTAATCATAAAACTGGTTTTGCTTCTGGGAAATAACCGTGTTCATATGTAATCAATTAATCAATCTTGTTTATTTGTAAAGCAGTTCAAAATGCTGTAAATGATAAAAACATGAAAATCAACAATTTAAAATGACATTATTATACATTTAAATGATGGTTAGTTTTCATTTGGCTCTTATAGGAACCACATTATTCATGATTTATTATAGGTCCAAACTAAATATTTAGTTTACAAACAAACTTTTTAGCTTGCAATTTAAATATTCTGTTAACAAAATAAATATTTAATTTAGAGCCAAATACTTAGTTTACAAACTAAAAAGGTACAAATTTCAATATTTAGTCTAAAATTTTATCTTGCAAAAATTGATTCAGTTAGAAAAGTAAGTATTTATTTAAACTAATTATTGTAGAGCAAAAATATTTATGCTGTTTTCAGCTTGCAAGTTAAATATTTAGTTTCACTTTTTAGTTCCAAATTAAATATTTGTTTTCCTATCAAAATATTTCATTTAATAAGATGATTACCTGCATTCAAATCTTAAATTAATTTGATCAATTAATTGAAACGAACACATTTAGTTCCTTATATATTCTTAGCAAACCTGCATATAAATAAGAGGAAATGAAATCATAAACTCATAATTATGGCAACATTCAGCTGCTGAAGTCCGTTTAATGTCTGGACGTTTCACTGTGATTCTTCTAATCACAGGAAATGTTGTTGTTTTCTTATTCCTCTGAGCTTCAGCTCCGTTTCTATCAGATTAAATTGAACCTCTGGTCTAAAAAAGGTGATATCTCAAGTGGAGGACAGAAGGAACTCGTTCATTTTCAGAGTAAGAGGGAAATTGAAGTGAATAAATCCTTTTGTTGGTCTGACGCTCTGTGTCGCTTTTCCAGCGGATGAAAGGCTGGCGGTGCAAAGCCAATCAGCTGAGGTCCTGTGCTTTTATGAAAAGAGAATTATTCTAATGCACATTATGGATGAATCGCCCCCGGAGGCTCGTTTTATCTCTGTGCTGTTAATTAAGATGAAGGCAGAGAGCCTGGGAACGAATCGCTTCAGTTAAACACGGAAATGTGAAATGATGGGCAGCGATGGCCTGACTCTCTTCATAAAGAGATGTTCGCCTTTTCTTCAGAACCAGACACAAAGCCGTCTCCCCACACATTTCCCAAACTTTAATGTTTCAAACCATCAAATTCATTTCGACAGATTAACAACATAGAGGAAATGAATAAATTTAAAAATGTAGCTTTCATTTAGTGTTTATCCAAACCAGAGGCGTTGGTTGTGGGTAAAACGTGTCACTTCCTGTTTGGATGCTGATCAAAATGGAGGCATTTCCTCTAACACAGTGGAGCTTCTTTCTCTTCTTTCAGTGATTTGAACAGTCGATGCTCATCGTTTCTCCTGCTGGACTTTGTGTTTAGGAAAACTTTACATCGCAAAGGTTTTTCAGTGGCTAAGCTAGCGTTAGCTTTAGCACCAGCTAGTTCTGGACTCCTTTTCTTCTGATTTTTGACGTGGAGTTTAACACTCCTCTCTGTTACACACATTCCCCTTTACAGCAGCGTCTGGCTCCAAATCTGATGGATTAAAGACTGAAATAAGAGAAAACCCTGAAAGGATAAATATGACTCCAATTGAACAGAAAATCAGTAAATAGAGTAAATATTTACCAATTAGTTTAGCTAAATGACAAGTCGTCCTCCATTTTTAGATAATACCTCAGATTTTTTTTTAACCTGATTTAGAGTTACACAGTGATGATGTCATTAAAGTGAGACTGAAAGTGATAACCTACATGTATGCCTTTTGGTTAACAAACTCGCTCATTGTGATCATGCTGGTTTCTAATCAGTTAGCAGATTTACAGATAATCAAGAGTAAAAAAGTATTTGCTAGAAAGTCTACTCGAGTACTGAGTAACTGATCAGATTATCAATCATTTACTATTTAAAAACTACATCATCAGTTGGAGCAAAAATATAAAGCTGAGTGGAAATGTTGGTACTTTAAAGACCAAAGTTAGTCATTTAAATAATATCCTTACAAAATGACAAAAACATGCAGAAGAAACTTTTTTCCACATCAGTTTCTTTTAATAAAAAAACTCATGAAATGTGAACAAAAACTGCAGGCGTGGGTCTGATTAACTTTGCTTTAATGTTTGCTTTTCATTCAGTGGGTAGAAAATCCAGAAGTTTTACTCAAACGAGAGAAAAACGCAGTAAAAATGCTGATAAGAGTAAATGTTTTCCAAAAGTTCCTCAAACTAATGTAACCAACTCAGCAGTGACTCTTCATGAAACTCAAATTAAATGGATTTGATTCAAATCTAAATCATTTTCCTGAACGTGCTGAAGGAGAATTAGAAAAGTCTGCAGAACCTGAGCCGTTCGGATCAGAACGACGGATCCGTTTAGTGTGCTTAATCCGAACCTGGCCTGCAGGTGAGTTCAGCCGTGGCAGCGGCGTCCTCTCCCGCTGCGTCCAGTCCTCCAGCCGCCTCGACCCGCTGAGCTCACAGAGGGCGGCAGCGCGGCGCCGCTGAGGAATCGCCAAACAATCCGCTGTGCTCTGCATTATGCATGCAGGCCGGACGGACGGACGGACACCATGCATGCAAAGCAGCTGGACGGATTCACCGCACCAGATCCCCGCTCAGCGCTTCTCTGCGGCGCAGCAAAGCTTCCAGTTACAGTAAATGACCTTGTAAAGGTCATGAGAGCTGCAGGTTTCCCGTCTGTCGATCTGCATCAGACAGACGGCCTCTTCACTTCGCTCCGGAGAAATCATTGAATTTTAGAGCATTAGAAACAAAACCAACAGTCTACTTTGCATTAATTTGTTTACATCACAATTCATCAAGCCGTAAGTGGCAAACTCGTTATTTGGGCGACAGATTCATCTTATGTGACCTTCACAGCGTCTGTCAGGCACAAACTGTTTGTTCTTTTTTTTTTTTTTTTTTTTACAGAGGTAGTGTGCATCTCAGCTTAATAAATGATCTCTGCGGCTCGGATAAACGTTTAAATGAATAACTGCGTTTATATTTGTCAACGATCATTGGAGATGACGTCACAGTTTGTAACATTTCCTGGTTGTGAGATTTGATTTTTCTGTTTCCTCTCTGATTTCACTGGAATCAATAATAAGTGAAGCTGCTTCTGCACATTTTTACAGCGGCATCATTTAAAATGCTTCATTAGAGTTAAATGAAGTTTAATTGATTACTGTTCAAGACTTTATGCTGGTATTAGTATTAATATCAGTACGTTGGCTCCACTGATCCAAACTCTTGTTGTTAAATATCATGTTTTATCATGAAATCTTATTGTGTTGACATAAAAACACAACATTTTTATCCGATTATGAATAAAAGTCCAACAGTAAAAGGTAATCTTTTAGCAGAAAATGGTTCACATATTATAAATAATTATCTTCATGTTCTTCTTCAATTCTTTTTGAGCTTTTAAACTTTCAAACTAGATTTGGAAATACTAGGAAAACCTTTGAGGAATGTTATGTTGTACATATTTTCAGAAAAAACAAACATTTTTAATCAAGTTAATTTCATTTGAATAAAACTGTTTAAATAAATACGCAACATTTTCAGATCCACATCTCTTTTTCTGCTAAATTATTGAGTAAACAGACGTATGAGCCCAACAACAAAAACATTTACAGCTTTAATATGAAGTTATTCATCGATTGGTGCAAAGTGCTGCTCGGTTTTTCAGGGTTTCGTGTTTGTGTTGTTCGCAGGTGATGTGCGTCAGATTTACAGGTGTACCGGAAACACACAAATACGAAGGTTCCGCTCGGAATCATTTTAACTCATTAAAATCCATGTAAATAATCTAAATCAATACGTTAAACTCCAGACCCAGTTAGGATGATGACTTGGTATAATTTGAATCCTTTTTTGCTTTTGTTTTTATTTCTGTTAGCTTCTCAGAGGTTTTGCTCACCTGTTGGACCTGAAGTGCAGACTGACTGATGTCGACAGAGAGCCTCAGCTTCCACACTGTGTCTGTCTGCATGACAGGCATCTTGCTCTGCATGTCAGGATTAGATCTGAATTGTAAAAAGCCTCTAACGAGGAGCATCCACTCGCCTGTCCTCTTAAAAACAAGAAGAACAACGTGATCCTGGAGGAGAACGGAGTAAAGCCGATATGTGACTCTATCTTCTACAGGACTGGAGGGTTTCCCCTCACCTGCAGCACCGCATCTCGCCGATGCCATCTTGCTCTTCTTCGCTGCAGGCCTCAGGCTGTTGGGAAAACCCTGAACCAATTACAGACACATCCAGATCCAATAAAACAGCAGAGAAAATCCCAAACACATAAATCCGCTCCTTACAGCGCCGACACAGACGTTTGTTGTAAATGCAATATTTCATCGCCGTTAAGAGCAGAGAACGCTGCTGCGATGTTTGCTCACAGGGAGCGGCGTGAAGGAGAACAACGAGCCGCTGACTCAGAGAACAGAAACTAGACTTAAAGGTGGAATCCAGAAAACCAGCGAATCCTGACAGGATGGAGCAGAAATACATTCACTTTGACTTTAAAACAAACTTTTAGAGAGATGGTAGTCACAGTTTTAGTTATAAAACAGAAAAATGTTCATGGTTGACACAATATGAAGAATCCCAAATTATCTGCTTTAAAGTTATTAAATGTTTTATAAAAGATTTCTGTAGAAGGACAAATCACACATCAGGGTGCTATCAAAATGCAAAATGTATTATTGTTATTGTTTAAATTTCTTATTCATTTAAAGAAGTGACATCATATCTTGATATATACACAGCGTTCCTGCTTTTCTGAATGAGGAATCAGTTGGGATGAATGGATGGTTTGGTGACACAGATGTTAGTAGAAATGCAGAGTAATAATGCTGGTCAGAACGGGAGCAGAGACATTTTTTTAATGCTTTCTAGGTGAGAGCCAACAGATTCCAGCATCGCAGCATTCGCCGTGAAGTTTTAGTTTGTAGAAATATGAGGCTTTATTAGAAATTCATTTGAATTTATTTAAATTGTAATGGACACAGAGATGAAAAGAAAGGAGAAGAGAAAGAGAGGAAGGCAAGGAAGTCTGCTCCCAAACAAAGAGAAAACAAATCCAAGAAACCACAACAACAGTTATAACATTGGAAGTTCATTCAGAATAAATTTAGCAGCATCAGCAACGTAGAGAACTGAAAAACACCTGGATCTAAACTATGTGCCTTTTTAAGGTTTTTTGTAAGAATAAATTAAAATATATATTAAAAACTGAACTACAGCTTTTATCAAGTAACCACATGTCGCATTTAAAACTCTGGGCAGGGTGCCGGTGTGTTAGGTCTCAAACAGCAGACAGAACCCAAACCCAGACTTCTCCCTCCTCTCTGATTTAAAATGTGAATCTTCTCTTTCTGAACTGGAACTGAACTTTCAGATGGTGTAACTTGTTGGTCTCGATGGTTTCTAGGAGTTTGTTGCTCCAAACTTCATGTCTCGTTCCTTATGAAAACATTTTTTTATTTTTCTCTTAACGATGTTCTTGCTCGGTCCCAGAGTTTTGCTGCAGCTCGAGGTGAAAAAGGTTAATAAATATTTTACTGCGGGGCGATTCCTCATGCAGCCCAAAACCAATGAATAAATAAAAATACACATGAAGACAATGAGATCAGAGAACAATGAATATGAAAACAGCAGCCAGCTCAGACTGCTGGGGTTTACTTTTACTTTTAAATGTTTCTGCAAAAACATGGAGACAAAAGACTGAGTTTATGCCTAACATCATTTCTGTTTTTATGGTTAATTAAAGCTTTGAATCAGTGAAACGCGCTGGTCAGCCTCTCCACGCCTGGCAGAACCGCAGGAACAAACCTGGACTCATCCTGATGTTTCTGCTGGAGGTTAGAAGAAAAACTTTCTCCACTTCAGTTCAGGTGTGTTTTAAGCCCCAAGGCCTGAATTAAAAACATTTTATTATGTTTTTACCTTTAATCAGATGTTAAATTGTTAAGAGATTATAAATTTAAGCATGTTAAGTGCCATAAGTGTACTTTTAGCTGTGATGCTAATTAGGTACGCTAGGCACTTAAGGAATTAAACAGACTGTTCATTGTCAGTATGTTGATTCACTCAAACTTTATGTATCTATTTTGAACAATTATTACTTTTTCATCACTACAGTGTTTAAAACCCATCACTCCACAGTCCCATTAGCTTCTAGCCACTTCAGCGACATCAAATTAGGTTCAAAATTGAATTTCAACATAACTTTTGAGCAGCTATTGGTGTTCATCCAATCCAGCTTTATTTAAAAAGAACCTTAAATTACCAAAAGGACCAAAGTGATGCACAGAATACATAGAAAACATTACAAATGTTTTGTGTCCTATTATAAGGACACAAAAACATAAAATACAGAAACAGAAAATAGTTTATAAAAACATTAAAGTGTTTACAAACCAGCTAAATACTGAAAACTCACTTTACTGTCATAGAAACATTCATGCTGTTTTACAATTAATATATATATATATTAATGTAGGCACTTATGAAAATAATAAATTATTCATCAATATTTATTTATTTACAGCGATGGACGATGAAACTGCTTCTCTCGGCCAATCAGGGTTTAATTTCTGCTTCTAAACGATCTGATTGGATGCTGGAAAAGATACTGCTGTGTTCAATTGTGCTAAAAGGAGCTAGCATATCAGTGAAGTTATGCTAGCCTAAAATAGCATCTCACTGCTAAACATTTAGCAGCTAATGCTAATGTTAGCGCCCACATTTCTAAAGAAGATCCGTGAATGATCAGGACATCCTGAAACTTTGCTCCAATCTGATGGTTGAGGAACAGATTAAAAAATATTATCTAGCAGCAACAATGCATTATGAATTGGAAATGTTGCTTATTTTGTAGACGTAGTTTTCGATTAAAACGTGATTAGGCCCTGAAGTCCCACCATTTATGAAAGTTGAAAAAGGAACAAGTCAAAAAAATAAACCTGAAATGAATCCCATCGTTGCTTTTAACGCTCTTACGGTTTGATTTACAGGCTGCTAACTCTTTAAAGATCCTTGATGTTTTCCTGAAGGCTCCAGCAGCCAGCCGGGCTCCTGACTGGCTGCGTAAGGAGCCGCTCTCCCTCCGGCTCTGTCAGCAATAAAAACCAGAATCAGTGTTTCTGATTCTGGACCTGAAAGCGGTTCTGGTCGGCTGCGCTGATTGAAGCCTTCCTCCGCTCCGTGTTCCTGAAGTGCGGCCCGCTGCGCTGCTCTCTGCCCAGGTGAAAAGCTTTCCAATCAGCCGGTCCAGGTGATGAAGAGCCGCTCACCTGTCCTCTTGTGTCCGAGTCGTTTTTAAAGCCCTGACTTCAGTCTCAGCTGAACTATAGAGACTTTATACACAAACTTCTGATTTTCCTTTCTTATAAGTTTTCAGATATTGTTTTTTTTATATTCTACAGCAGACTGATGTAAATTGGAAAGAGGTTTATCCCTGCAGGGCGCAGTGTTTAAATATTACAACACGTTTGTGGACAAATGTTTTCACCTAACATTGGATGGAAAATTTGCAGTTGATCAAGAGACACAAACTGACACAACTTGGAAAATATGATCTCTGTTCATCTGTACCAGATTAATAAAACGTGTAAATAAAATGTTTTTAAATCAAGGAAATCTATTATTTTTGTGTAACACTTTCAATAGTGGGATTGAGGAGGTCTTCGAAGTATTCCGCCCACCGTGCAGCGTCTGCCGTGAAGCGGGCGCTGTACCGGTCCGTCGTGGTGAAGAGAGAGCTGAGCCAGAAAGCGAAGCTCTC
>CAEFZY010060542.1:0-41396 GCA_903066815.1 Brachyrhaphis roseni
GCTTTTCTGTCGCACTTAAATGTTTCAAAACGTTAAAAGCAGTAAGTCACAAGGACAAAGATGTAAAAAAATATTATCCATTAAAGAATAATAAGAATAAAAATTCACCAAAAAGCATAAAAGGGCTCAAAATAAAATGTCAAACAAGAATAACAGAAAAACTGACCTCTAGAACATACAGTAAAATGAATGCTAAAAAGTTAGCTTCCAAAAAAACAAACAATAAATAAACCTATGGAACTAATTCAAGTTAACAAATTATAACTACAACACAAATGTTAAAACAAAATGGCGTAACCGAAAATGTTTCCAACCATTAGAATTTAGAGAATTGAATTCTCATCTGCAGTTAGCTCTTTAGACTCTCCACTGTGGCTCTAATTAGTAAATGTGAAAAAATGAACCAGTGTTTAAACGTGGAAAAGTACTAAATGTTAGCTTTAGCTGCTTTTTTTATATACTAGTAGTATAAGAAATTATTTTTGTGAAGTAATGTCTTATTCTTGGAAACTACATTTTCTGCAAAAAAAAAAAAAAAAAAACCTTCTGTACTGTGAGTGCTTTATTTAAGCATATTTTTGGAAAGTTAAGTGAAAGGAAAGTGTGGTAGAAATAGATACCAACGTACACATATTGCATATACATAAAACAATATACAGAAACTCCAGTATTCTACATACACTCATTAATAGTCTCGAATGGTTGGGTTAATTACTGGTTTCATATGTTATATATTCTTTGAATTATGTTAAGATTTTTTCCTTCCACTTAACTTCCCATTAATATGCATTGCTACAGCACTCTGAACTGCTGCTGTCTTCAGCAGCAGTTTACCTTCCTTGGGTGACTGTCAATGTAGCAGCTTTGAGCACTACTCTTCACCTTTTCTTGTTCATTTTTAAGACTTTATCTGCCCGTTTTCTGTTTTGCAACACGGAAAAAGTCCATATCGTATAAAGCCAAGCGTTATTTCATACATTTATTGATATTTTCTTCCATAATGACTTGAAAGTGTTTACAGAAACTGTACCGAGCAGATGCATAGCAATGGGATCAGAGGTTGTGTGTCCATTGAATGCACAACAGAATTCCATAAAAAATAAAGCAAATATTAATGCAATACACGTAACTTCATTTTTTTTTAATACAAATTACAGATTACAAAAACATAAATGAGATCTCGTCATATGCCCTGCAGCAGCGCTGACAATATAGAATAAGTATGACGACGTTTAAGCACGCCTGTACAGGCCATGACGGCTCTACATATGATGCTTGCTGACAAAGATCTATAGCACGTGCACACACACACACACACACACGCAAACACACCCGCACAGTGAATCAGTCATTGAAACAAGGGATGAGAACTAGAAGCAGAAATAATATCCAGCGTGCTTCTATGTTTTATTTTATTTATTTTTTTTAAGTATCCGGGTTCAAACGTAAAACAGCAGAATCTGGGCTTTGTAGTGTTTCAGTCAGTCCACAGTGAGGTCAGGTGATGTAACAAGTCGCTCCGCAGGGTTGATTCAGGTGATTGTAGTGTTAAGAACAGCAGTGTGACAGAACCCACGTCCTCCAGTCGGCTCGGGTTGATTGTTTTTGTTTGGGTCCTCCTCCTCTAAAGAGGAGGAGAAAGAAATAAAAAAAGAAGAGAAGATTGTCATCCATTTCCTCCTCTTGAGCTCATGGGGACGGAGATCGCTCGTGGATTGTTAAAGTAAAGCAAAACATAACGATTGTGACAATTCATAAGTGCAACGAAGATTAATGTATCAAAATATTAATGAGATAAAAAAAATAGGAAGCCGTAAAAACGTCAAAAGCATCTAAAAACTACATCCTATTGCACAGTTAAAAGAATAGTACAAAAACAGATACATGGTTAAAAGACAAATGGTATTGCATACAGAAATAATAATTAAAAAAAAGTAGCTTGTTCCGTCTTTAAGACATCAAATCTTTTCATCTTTTTACAAAGCTTACATTAAACGTGCTTCGTACAGCAAAGTAAGAGTATTGATTGTTTGTCATCGCCTATTTAAGTTTAGAGACCACTTTATCCGGCGGTCGCGACAGACGCGGGTTAGGAACACTGATTTTTAGTTGGTTGAAAGTGCACGTGGGGAGTAAAAATAAACCCATTTGATTAATTGCTATGTTTATGATGGGGCAGGGGGAGAGAAAACCCAAAGAAAGCAACGAAAGGAGAAGAACGATGAAAGAGAACGCTGCATAGCTGGATTCCATTTAAAGCGATGCCGTCGGAAAGACACAAGAGAGCGAGACAGACCTAATTAATGTACAAGATGAGGTTCGACTGATCGCGACACACTCCGCAGCGTCCTTCCTGCTGATTCAGAGCAGAGCAGCGCGTTTCGTTTTTTAAATTTTTTTAATCCTTTGTGTTTATCTCAGTCCAGGTAGAAGCTCTGAATTCACACTTGTGTGTCACTGGGCTCGCTGGCCAAGCTTCCACCTTGCAGGTAGATGGCTGAAGTGGATTTGGGCCCGTTCTGGGTGTGGCCCTGCCCTCGGGTGGACCCGTTGTTGTTGACCTCCGGACCCCGGGTGTCGGTGGAGATCACCCATGTGGTGGGTCGCCACTTTTTAAGAGAATATGGCGTCTTAACGCGCTTCTTGATTTTTTCACCTGTCCCCAAGGCGCCGTCGGGTCTCACCAAACCCTCCCCTGCAGGTAAAAGAGAAAAACAATACTGATCAGTGTGCAGTCTCCCACATCATCCAAAGCCGAACAGTTGACATGCAGACATATGGTTGTGGAGCCTTCGTATTCACACACCTTTCATACAACGGCACAGATCATCTGGGGGGCACTCTTCCCTCAAAGAGCATTTTCATCTTCTGACCAATCAACACAACACTTCCAAGCCAATTTTGGTACTTCAGATGAAGTATGTAAATCGAAGGAAGTGCTGAAATCGGCTCTCGTTGACGTAGACTCCTGATGGAACTTGAGAGGCACCCACCTGCCAAACTCAACATCAGGCCTGGGTCGAACTAATTCCACAAAGCTCTGTGGGGAGTGACGTGATTGGTCAGAAGTCTGTTGCCGTGTTTTCTGCAGAATTACGTTTAGACAGCAATGTTGATATGCTTTAACAAGTCTGCTTCCACAATTTTTGGTTTTTGTATCTTGGGAGTACACAAATACTTTTGAGGAATTTTATTTGACGCAGTAAGGAAGTATATACATTTATGTGATTCTTCACATAATAATAGGACTGGAGAATGGTTAATAACTCCTGAATGGAAACTGCAACGTCATTATTCAGGAAGCTGTCTGCAGAAAAGTGTGACACTCTCTGTTTCGTAAACGCAAAACAGAAGATGCAAGTAGGGATGGAGGATCTCCTGCAGGTAGGTGTGTGACATACACTTAAGCAGGAAGGGTGTCCCCAGATGGACTGCACCGTTGAACAAAAGGTGTGTGAACATGAACATACCAAAACCACATGACTGCGTGTCAACTGACTTTTTGGTGCATTAAGCGCTATGTTGCTGTGCATGCTGCTGTGCTGGGCTGTTAGTACCTAAAGAGGTAAGGTCCTGTGTGGTGAAGGACAAGTCCAGGGAGTTGGGTCTCTCTGGTCTGCGAGCTCTAGGCTGCCTGAGCAGCGCCTCTCCCCTCATGGTGACAGTAGCTTCCCTCGGGGGGTCTGCCAAAGCCGAACCCGACCCAGAGCTCTCCCCCACGGTCTCTCTGCTCGTCCCTTCGGCGCTGCCCTCTTCCTCCCCTCCGTCACTCTCCCCACCACTATTGCCGTCCCCCTGGCCAAGCCCAGTGTTGCTGTTGTTGTTGTTAGTGTTGGGCCGTGCTGAGCGCATGGCTGCCACGCCCGAGGGCGCAGCTCTGGCGTCAGGCTGCTCTCGCTCTCGGCTCAGGAGTGGCTCGTGTTCGTCGGGGCTGGCCGTGATCAGGCCCAAGCTGAGCCGGCTGTCGTCCATCCTCAGAGGTACAGAGCCGTTCTGGACTACACCTGCACCGCCAGACACTACGCTGGCGTGACCGTTAACGGCTCCGTTGACGTGTGTGTCCCGTATAACAGGGATGTTGTTAGTGCCTGATCCCAGCTGTGCCTCCACAATGTTAGGGCCCGTCACCACAGCAATGTTCATCTTTGTTCCCTCTACCTGCCGCAGGTTGGACTTCCCCGAACGTCCAAACTTAAACCTGAGCGAGGAGGATGAGGACTCCTTCTTGGCTGGCTTGTTTCTCAGGGGCAGACTGGACGGCCTCTTTGGCAGATTCTGCTGCTTAGGCAGGGGAAAGATAGCTGTGGGCATTGCTGCAGCGGGGTCCGATGTCCCTGAGGCCTCACTGGCCATCTTGATAAGTGGGTAGAGTAAGCTGGAACTTCCAGGGCTCAGTGGGTCAGGTGAGCAGAACTGTTTCTGCGAGTGCTCCATTAGATTCTCATCAGAGCTCTCCTTTAGGTTCTTGTCCACCTCTTTAGGATCCAACTTTGTCGTTTCCAAATCCTCCTGGGTCAGGTGTAGGCAAACGGGGACTGTGCTGGCTCCTGTGGGCCCTTCAGATTCAGAGATGATGGTGGTGGTAGTAGTAGAGGCGGATGGACTGCCTCTTAGCCCCATGCTGGTGCTGCTGCCCTCTGGGCTGGGCAAGCGGGCGTTGGCTTGCTGCTGGCGTTCCTGGTTAATAGAATTCCTGTTTCTCTCTCCAGTTCCCACTCCCACCCTGCCTGTTAAGGAACCAGTGGTGTCCACTTGTTGGTTCTTAGCTACGCCCTCGTGCTCTTCGATGTAGGTGGAGGGGTGGTCTGTGTAAGGGCCCGACTTGGGGGTCATGCGGTTTCTGTTGAAAAACAAAGACGGAACAGTTGAAGAACGACTGGAAGCACCTGCCCCACGGTAATGGAGATGGCTCAGAGTTTAACAAACCTTTCATTGTGCAGCGTGGTGGACATGGGATTGAGGGTTGGACTGACAGACTTGGAGCGGTCCCATATGAGGAGCAGCTCTGCGAGGCGTTCCTCAGCGCACTGTGCTGTGAGACGGGCCTCTGCATCCTGGTCCCAGCAGTCCTCCATTGTCTCTTTCAGAGACCGAACCGCCTAAAACACACACATTTAGGTTAGCGAGTCAGACCATTAACAACAAAATTAATTGGCGATTGTGGTTATAGGGTGAGAAAATGTAGATCGGTTAAAAAAGAATATATGTCCCAGCTCTTCTAGCCAAAAACATACGTACCAAGCTGTTCTCCTTCCAAGCCTCGGGGAATTTGGGCCGTTGCTTCTCCCTGGATACCAGGACCTGCATGTCCTCAAACGTGGGGTGATTTCCTGCCTCTGCCTGAAAGGCCATCTGGTACTCTGGCACCGACTCTCCTACAGGCAGGCAAGGACATGGAAGGGGAAAAAAAAACACTAATGAAGCTTGTATTCTTTAGAGTAACCTCTTTTCTACAAGGTTGTTTCTAAATATTAATCTGTCTGGTTGTGTCTCACCAGGGAAAAGGTCGGTACATCGCATGAAGATCTCCCAGTAAACCAGGCCCAGAGCGTACATATCCACCTGCTTCAGCGCCGATTCACAGTCCCTCAGATTCACAGCACCTTCCAGCACTTCTGGAGCCATGTAGCGGATTGTCCCCACCTGCCAGTGGAGGAACAAGTTAGTGACAAACTTTATTAACTGATCAGAGTTCTGGTGCTTTGCTGCTCTAGGGTGCACAGATGTGTGTTTACACAGTGCCGCGGTGGACAGACATGCAACTGTTGCTGTACATGTTTTAGGTTATTTGGCTCCTTAACAAACCTGAATGCCTTATCCCAGCTCTGACTAATGGAGACTGAGCAGCAACAGAAGTTGAAAAGTAAACAGGAAATGGAATTGCTTGAAGCAACGGTGGCACACCCAGGAGGAGGATATGTCAAATATGCACTTCAGACTGCGTAAAATCTTCGACACAACTGGAGTTTTATGGTTCTGATAGTTAGGAGTTGAGCAGATGAAGAAAACCAAAAAGAACAAAATGGAGTCTGGAGAATTAAAGCGAGGGTGGGAGATGTAGCAATACTATCCAAATATAGACATCTGCATTTTTAATGTAAAAATCTTGATTTTAAATACCGTAATAATTTGAAATCTTGTTGCACCAGCTTCCAAAGATAAGATTTTATTCACAAGAAAAAAAATCTTTTCAAACTCCTAGTGAATAATTTTTATTTGGTCAGTAGTGAATTTACCCATAGTTAACTGATTGGCTCAGTCAGTAAATGACATCTACTGCTAAAGCTACTCAATTATGGAAAATATTATAATCACAGTTATAGTCATTACTCAAATCCCAATTATTTAACAATTATTCATTCAGTAAGGAAAACAATGTACAGCATCGACTAGACTTCAAAAACAGTAAGCTGTTATTGAACAGCCTGAAGACAATAAAAGAAGTTACAGTAAAACAAATAGTTTTTTATTATTATTTTATGTACAAAATCACCATTACCAACGTCAATAAATAAAAAACCAGAAAAATGTTTCAAAATAAGAGCATGCTTGCAAAGCAGAATATATTAATCCACTGTTTTTTTTTTCATTATTTTTGTGAATATTTACAGCTAAATTCAAAATTAAGCAAAAAACCCTCAAAAAAACAAAACAATTAATTGTACATCAAAACCCACTGATTATTCAAAATATGTTTTTTTTTTTTTTTTTTAAATAATCTCGGTTTCCCGAATGCTCTGAAAACAACTACGGGTTTTGGAATGCTCAAAGATAACATATTTATGTGTCAGAGCAGCCTAGTCAAAGTACAGACCTAAATCTGATTGTCAGGGTTGTTTTGCAAGGAACTTATGCACCCACTTCCTCTACTGCAATGATATAATTGTCTCAGAAATTGCACTCTAAGGTTTTATTGGCTATAGGCCATAACGATCTAAATTAACAGCAAGAAAAGCTTGAAATATATCACACTGTGTAATCAATCTAAAAGTTTAACTTTTTCAATTAAATTCACTTTTCAATTATGCTGAAAATAACTGAAAAGCGAACAAGGGTTTCGTAGCAGAACTTTCTAAAACTCTTCCCATATTTTTCCAAATTATCTCACTATAATAAGACTGTTGGAACTTGGCTGCTCTCTCTTTCTATTTGCTGACAGTTGTTAGACCAAAATGGCAGCTCAGACATGACTCACGCTGCATCGTCTACACAAGAAAAACAACCGATACACACTTTCAAACAGAAACACCTCAAAGCACAACTCCTGCCATGACAAACACAAAGAGCAGCTCTTCCTTCTCCCAAATGCTCACCTCGCTTATAGCGGCGTTCTCCTCCTCTCCGTGGCGCGCCGGCCTGTTCCCCGTCAGCTTCATGGACAGGCCAAAATCGATGATGACACACGTGCAGTCGGCCTTGACCAGGACGTTCCTGCTGTTCAGGTCCCTGTGGGAAACGGCTGGCTTGTACAAATCTGCGGAGAGAAGAGAGAAGCGAATTGTTTTTTTTTTCCATTTAAAAACATATTTGTTTTATTACTACCTGAAGTAACCTTGACTGTCAACATTTACTGCTGATTTTTCCTGCCCAGCAGAGGGCGCAGTGAAGCAGCCACAGCAGCTATGTGTTTCCTGGTGGGGGAGGATGACAAATGTTCCAAAGCCTGAGAGATTCAGCTGTTAGCGGCTCCTCTCTCCCTTATCTGCCCATCACTTCAGCTTCCTCCCTTCTCTCCCCGTTTGCACCCAACACTCAGCCTCATTTTATTAGTTAGCCATCTGCACAAGCAAGTTATCAGTGCACTTTCATCCCTTGTCAACTTCTGAGCCCGTTTGATGTGTATCTGTGCTGATGAAGAGACAAGAGCTCTACGCAGCTGCTGAGACTGAGATTTTGCGACATGCTGAAGAGGGAAAGAAAAAAAGAATAGACTCGATCGGTCGTCCAATCGGCCTCCTGGGAGATACTTCTTCCCTCGCTCTAGGTTGTATCTATAGTGTGTCCCTTTCCTCATGCTTTTTGCTCACGGCAAGCTTGAGGCCAGTCTATAAATACCCCTCGACTGGGCGTGCACACAGTGTGTTTGTCAAAATACAAGTATGCGAATTTTACAGGATAAACAGAGCCATGTGGAGCCGCGGTATGCAGCACGTACAGCCGTGGTCAAAGAGAGGATGACCTCTGTCGGGGCTCAGCACAGTGAAAGTAGAAGTTATTCTTACTTTGCGACTTTAAAAATCATACACTTCAAGGTTTTTCATTGGGATTTTAACAAACAAACACAAAGGAAAACAAACAGAGCCTGTTAGAGGCTGCAAAAGACCAGAACTAAATGAGGTTAGGAAATTATACAATTTGCTAATTACTTTTGAACATATAAATAAATCAAAATTTTACTCATTTGTCTTATTTCATCTGTGACACGATGTTAAAGGTTTATGTGGCGAGCATCTACTGTGCTGAGATTTGATCCAATAAGCTGAACATGTAACTGCTTTGCAATAATCACAACACTACAAATAGATAATATTGTGCAGCCAAAGGCAGAGAGTCACCTTCCAGTGAGACAATGACTCAAACATTCAGATAGAGCCACAATTTAATAGTTTCTAATCAAAGAAAACTCGTGTGTTAGGATGGTCCAGTCAAAAGTCTAAATCTAATTTAAGATTGATGTTTACTCACACTCTCAATCCAATCGGAGCTGCAGCTGTTTTGCAAAGAATGAGTAAACGTTCCAGTCTTGATATGCAAAGCTTGCAGAAAGGTGGTTCTACAAAATATAACTTATGAGAACTGAACGCAAAATTTGTGCCACACTTTAGACTTTTTTTTAATACATATTTTAATTCAAAAATAGTTAGTAAAATGTTGTGCTTTTGCAGTGTAAAACCTCCAGTGTGTTATTACTTTTGGAAAGCTCTATAGTAAATAGATAATCTGCTCCTTGTCATGTCTTAAACTGAAACATCATTTTAGGATTCTTTCCCCGAACCAAATCTTAGAGATTTTATTTTTATTTTTTTGCATTATTAGTGACTAAAAAGCTAGATGAACAGAAGACATGTTGCAAAACAAGTGATTCAACATTCCTCAGGGATTTAAGTGACTAATAAGATCAAATACAAGGTCCTTACTTCGAGGTATTGCTTCTAAAAGCTACTGAGTCATGACATAGCTTGTGCATTTTTGGTTCCGTGTTCAACGTTATATTTTTACTATCTCACTACCTAGCAACGACCAGATAACACTTTAATATGTCCACCGCAAGTAAAATCTAAAGAAATAAAAGACTTTTACCACCGACAATGGCTCAAGCACTATATATACTAAATATACTGTTCAATTTATATTTGCATTGTGAGCAGTGCCTTGAGGTTTACCTCCTTTAAAGAGCTCAGTGTGCAGGTACGCCAGGCCTCGAGTGACAGAATGAGCTAACCGGCAGCTGTTGACCCAGTCGTTGGTTTGGACGCCCAGGTAGTGACTCAACGAGCCCTGCAAAACAGGAACAAAGTCAAAAACAAACCAGACAAAAAGTGATGTGTGGTGTATTGTAAGACTGTATTTTATTGGTTAAATCTCACAAATTTTCTCTGAGAAAGCACTAAGAAAAAAAAAATCCCACTTCTCATCTTTTCTCAGAGGTAAAAGCATAATAGCGATGTGAATATTTTAGTTACGGACTTCATGTCTTCAGCAATGATTAAAACTTCCAATATAACGTTGCAGCTCACATCGTTTCTGGCTACACTTTTATAAAACACCATCTGATGTAATCTCAACAGATGACTATTTGAGCTCACGGTAAAAAAAAAAAAAAAAAGTAAAACTAATTCCACATTTATAAAGCTTATCCTGTGCTTTGACCTCGGTGGGGAGCAGCTACATTTTTACATGGCAAGACGTGAGAAAAATATTTCATCAAGAATCTGAAAAACCATTCAGATTCTGAGTCGTGCAGCCGGAAAGGAGTGAGGTTCAATTATAAAAGATGATAATGCTGTACGAAAACACCAGAACTAACGGTGAGTTTTAATAATTTCCTTCCTGAAAGTCCCAATATTTTATTTCTAAAATCAATCACAGTGCGATTCTTGCATCTGTTAGTGAGGAAAATTATATTAGATTCAGTTTAGATAAATTAGCTAAATAATTCACTCGAACGCATTAGCCGTGTCCTGGCTTGCACTGTGTTACCATGGCGATGTGCATTATAATAATAACTATGGAAAGGCAAGGACTCCTTTCATGTTCTGGGTGGCATTAGCAGACTTGTAATTAGCTTCAGGTTTGGACAGAAAACATTTCGGCTGGTACTTACCCTTATTATTATTACTATATTCAGGAGTTCACTTTGCTATTTAGTCGCAATCTGATATTTGCTACGGAGGAGTTTTATGTTCACCTATTGGATCCGGGGATAGTTTTTTTTGTCACATTCCACAGACATTCCTGTGTAACGTTTTTCTCACACTCCTGTGGGGCGTTGTGATAAACTAACAAAGCAACTGGTCAAACTGGTAACTCTGCAGCTCAACGTTTTGACAAAAACTATAAAAGCCCAGTTTATAAATGCTTACCTTTAATCTTTTAGTAAAAGTTTGAAAATAACAACATGTAGAATGCTTTACCTCCAAAGCTAGATCTATATTATATACAATTTAATAGAATAATCACCCCACTATTGCAAACTTAGGAATTTTGTCACTATATTTAGCAACTTTCAGACAAAAAAATTATTTAATAAAGTCAGACTCGGCAGGTAAAGTTTTTTTAAAGAGCAGTGATTGGCCAAAAAATTGCAATTGGTGCACCAAAAAATATTAAGTCATTTTCTAATTGCATTTATTTAATTAAAATTTCGAGTCTTGCCATCTCTTAAGCAGATTTTGGTACAACCAAAAACGTATAAAAATAAAGAAAAAAAAATTTAATACAGGATGCTGTAAATAATACATATCTTGAGAGGAAATATTTAGCAGAGTAAAGCTCTTCATTAATGCTTTATTAATTTTCTCCGCACTGTACTCACATGTGGGTAGTAGTCCATGACCAGCAGGTATTCTGACCGGCCCTCAGGGCCCGTCCGTTCGTCGGCAGCTATGAACCGGGCGATGTTATCGTGCTCCAGGAGCGGCAGGCGGTAGATGGAGCACTCGTTGACAAAGTTCTGCCGATTGGCTGCTGTAAACACTTTGACGGCGACGGGCCGCTCGTCCAAAGAGCCGCAGTACACTGTGCCGTATCTGCCACGTCCAATCAGCTGAAGATAGAGAGAGAAAAAAAGGAAAACAGACTATAAATAGATGTTGTACAATTTAAATCTTTTGAACTCACTAATCTAAAAAGAATAGGGCAAACAGGATCCTTCGTTGAACACATTTTCCCACACAGAGGTACACGTGCTTGAGAAAAACAGAGAGACCCAAAAAAAAGGACTCAAAATCTCAAGAGCGGTAAAAGCAATTATTAACAGGCCGACAGTGAAGCATGTTAGCAAGCAGGCAGGGACTGGGGAGATGGGAAATAAATTTAATTACAAAACAAACAACAGTTAAAATGGTTTTGAGTCAGTTCCAAATCATTCAATTAGTTTCCCGAATTAGCCAGAAGACTATTAGGGTTCAAACAGACTGCCTTAAAATGCCATCTGCAAGGCAGCAGGTGAAGAATTCAGCAGTGCATTTACTTGTGTTTAATGTCTTCCCCTGGACATTTATCTCTGGCTCAGAAAGACACAAAGCGAAACAATAAACCTGTTTAGTCTGGGAGTAAGGCTCCCCGGCTCACGCCCCTTCAGTAGGCCACCGGTTTAATGCACAAAAACATGTGTACTCGATAAGGCACAAGGACGACGGCGTGAAATGAACGAAAATGAAAAACGTCTCCCTCTCTCTGGCCCAAAAAGGATGCGAGGTTAAGCTAAAAGCAGCTACAGCTGGTAGAAGCTGCAGCTTTAGAAGTAATCTATATTACTTTACTGTTCACCATGTTGGTCACAGCAGTTTTTATATTGATTTCAAAGCAGCCAAGGGAATCAAATGACTTCAGGACAGCTTTAGAACATGAAAGAAATGTTTTCTAAATACCAACAGATGAATACATTTTCCAGAAGGCCAACAAGATATAACCCGCAGCATCTGCAAAGCTACAAGGAGACTGCTGAGTCATACAGTGAATATTTTAGAATATTATCTGATAAAAATCAAGTCGAAACTCAGGCAGCCAGAGCCATGTTTGACTGCCTGAGTTTTTGCCTGTGTTACGGGGTTCTACAGCTAGCTAAAATCCATAATAGGACGTAAACAAAATAACATACTTACAAGCAGGAGCTTGAAGTAACATGTTAAACTGTCCTACTTTAGCCCACACTAAATGGTTTTCAAACATGAACAGCCTACGTGAAATCATCTTTGACTTGGAAACCACTAAACATTCTGTTTGAGTTTTTTAAGCCATTCAGAGAGAAAGTTGTGGTTGAGTTTTAGATTATTATTCTGGTTTTTTGTTCAAAATTCATGGCACAAACTTCATGTTTCCATTAAATACGAAACAATTGAAATCACAAATGACTAAGTGTGTTTATACATCATTAAAAACAATACTGCGCTATCAACCTCCTACCACTTCCTGTTGTCTTCTTTGTCGTTTCCACCAGTAGAAACATCCAGTTGTTGATCATGTGACTCGTGTGATGCAAAAAAATAAAATAAGTGTTTCCATTGCAGTTTTGCGAAATACACAAATGTCGACATGGCCGAAAAACCATCTCATCATAAAGCAAAAAACTTATATATATTGTTTTAAAACATTGTTATAGCTTGGTATCTGTAGTCAGTCCATGCCTAATTCTGAAGAAATATTTTTTTAGCAAATTTTTTCTCATCAAAAAAAAGAAAAATTAAAAAAAAGAAATCAATTATTCAGATCAGAATTTAATGCCAGGTGTTTCTAAAGTTTTTTAGTTGCAACTGAAGTAATTAGGAGTGCATGTGAAATCCCCGTTTTTACAGAGCCTCAGACTTCTGGTTAATTAAATCAAAGTAAATTAAATTAGAAATGATAATTAGATCCCTTGCCATTTCTTTAGCTGGTAAGAAGGTTTTCCAAATAAATTTTTCAAGAAAATAGATCATGCTTTAGGGAGTCTAAATCGTGGGGGAGACTTTAAGACTCATTCCAAAAAAACATAAGGGATACAAAATAAATTTTAGTGTACTGGTTATTTACAGACAAAGCAAGCCGTCCAGTTTTAGAAATTTGAGCCTCCCTCTTCCACAAAAAGCAAACCCATCTAAGAAACCTAAATAAGTCTTTGTCTGCCTCTATTGTCCCTGCGGCTGAATATCATCCAGACTGTATTGGCTTCCTATCACAACACGAGTCCGCTTACTCCCATATCAGGTTGTCAGGATCCGGTGTTAGTAAAAACGCATTCCTATTTTTACACGCTTGACCCGTCATACACATCTCATCCTGCTATGATCGGATGATAAAAGTCACATTGAAACGACAGAAGCAGCCATAGACCTTGATGTATTTTGGGTTTATTTCCGTCTCGGCGTCTTTGGTTTGACTTTTAAGCATTTCTTACTCTCTGAATACATGTGGATAATAAAATATAAACCTTCTCTATCAGTAATAAGAGAATTTGCTCTTTACAAACAGAACCTGGTTGAAATCCAGATGATATTGAATGCAACTCAGACTTTTATTCTAACAGAAATCTCAAGATATCTTCAAGGATACATTCATAGATCACTTTTATTAGTCCAAAACAGCTATATAGGAGGGTCATCAGGTGAGGTTGGTCTTAAATCTAGGTTTAAGGGTGGAGGGTGGAAATGATGAAAACAGTTCATTTGGACACTAACCTCCAGCAGTTTGAGATTGTCAAGGTCCAGTGAGCTCTCAGAGCCGGCAGCCTCCATCATGTTGAGGTTGTGCAGCCCTTGTTTGCCATTTCCTGTTGATACAGACCCATTTATTTTTGCAAAAGATTTTGAAAATGATCCATTGCTTTTACTTCTTCACAATAATATACTGGTTTGAGTTGGAACCATTACATGAAATCCCAATAATTTAGAAGCCAGAGGTATGAATACCCTTGCAAAAGACTGTAACTCGTTATGTGACTAGAATTGAAATGCAACCAAAATCGTTCAGATGGCCCTGAAAAAATTGATCTTCAGAGCTAGGCTCCAAGGTAACTCACTGTGCATCATGCGGTAACCAAAGAAGGCTGCTACGGCGACCACAACCAGCAAGGAGACTGTTGCCAGGGCGATAGTTACTGTCTCTTCATGGCGCAGCGTTCCATGGGCTGCAAGCAGGAAACATGACAAAACAAATCCAAATCACACTGTTGACTTTTTTCTAAGAGAAGCATAATGTACTGAACTGTACATTGTTGTCCAAAGACAACGATTTGATTCATTATTGATGACCTCTAGACCTTGAGGGCAGCTATGATTGATGTTCCAGCATATGCATGCATGAACACACTGGCTTACACACACATATATAGAAGTTGACAAGGATCCCTTTAATCTCTAACATCTCTTGGCTTCTAATCAAAACAACAAAGTCGGAATAAACAGACGTATACACCGATGTTCCTCCATCGCGCTGTAGAAGACTGTTTAGAGCTGCAGGAAAACACACGGCGCCAAGAGTCTTACATCAAAACAAAGTAGGCAAATATACAAAATGGTTTATGTGCGCAGTTCACATGAAAACACTTTTCCACAACTTTGCGTTTCATGACAAACCTTAACCTTAAAGATAATGTCCTTCTTTTCTCTGTTGCAGTGAGGTAGCATAATTTATTTTTTTATATAAAAACAACTACATTAGGAAACAGTAGTTTAAAAATATATACATTTTATATCATAATTATTCAAAGGCATTTTAAGCTGCTCTATGCAAGTGCAACTTAAGATTTTTTTTTATTAATACTGCATCTTCTTATATTAGTAAAGGTCTAGGAGCTTTGAATGAGTAGTCTGTGACTTCTGTTTACTTTGAATTGATATACAGTGTGACGCAACCCCCCCAAATCACCATAGCAACCATTAGATGCCAGTTTGAGAGGCATATTGATGGATGTGTTGATAGGTAGTTGGATGGTGAGGTTGACAAGTGGGTGGATGTGAAATCTTAATAATAGAATATGGGATTTAGTGTTTCTATACGTATCTATATCTGAAAAATACTTAAATCCCAGGCGTTTCCATAAACACGCCAATTTAAAGAAAAACCTCTGCCAGTGATATGAAATCGGGTTGTTATTGGATAATGATCCAAAACAACAGAAAGGGTTCACTACATACAAAAATCAACTTTCTTTCTAAATCCAATAGAAAACCTGTGAGGTGAGCTGAGAGGAATTTACTTCAAGAAGCAGGGAACTTCTTGAAGTAAATATATTTTCTGACTAATGTTTACTTTTAGAATAACACTAATGTTATTCTAAAAGTAAACATTAGTCAGAAAATATAATTAATCCTCTAGCTATGCTAGTGTTTCTGTGTTACTGTGCTACTCCAATTACCCAACCCTAAAACCATCATCCATGAGCTTTGTTTTCAGATCACTCACACAGACATTTCCCACTTAGCCAGGAATCTGCCAAGACACGTCAGGAGTTAATCTGCCATGAACCAGAAACGGGATTTAAAATTCAGGCACAAATGGAATTAAAATTTCACAGATTAATCAAAGACAATCCAATTTAATTACTCGCCGCTAACTCCTTACTTTCCCCTCTTATCTGCCAGTGCGGCAGAAGCAGCCGCCGACACGCTCCCACTGTCTGTCTGCAGACAGCCGGAGCAGACGCTGTGTAATCCCTGGAATGCAGTAGGACGACATGGATGGCGGGAGAGCATGTCTGCAGAAGAGATGGGCCGGCGTTGACACCGCCCTGATCTCGCCACACACGGCGCTTTCATTCACAGGTGCAGCGTGGGTAAAAATGAAAAAAAACAACTACTAATAACAATATGTCTGTTAGCTGCTTGACAACTCACTAAAGCTTTGAAAGCACAACCAAGATTCTCAACTCTCACTTGGTCTTAGTGGATTGTAACCCGAGTAAAATGGCTGAAAATTAGTTCAACAAAAGAAATAATTCACACACTTTCAACTTTTTCACTATTTTGTCACTTTAGAACAAGAAACATCAATATATAAGTGCATAAGCATCTGTTAGAATGTCCAAGTTGAAGTCCATTGAACGTTAACATCAGAAACAGAAAAGTGTTCAAATTGTTTGTGCACTGCCATGCATGAAGAACACAGTAGCGGATTAAAGCGGCCGCGAATGAACAAACAGGCCCCGTGTTAGCCGGCTTTTGTGTGCATGTCCTCACCGAACGGCTGAGGAGGCGTGGGGCTCGGCACCGGGAAGTCTTCCGTGAAGTTTACGTTGCACATGTCGCTGCCGCAGCAGCAGAAGTGGTACGTTCCATTCTGGATCGGAGGCGGCAGGCTGGTCACCACACATCTGTCGTCATGGCAGCCATGGTTATCAGCAAGGTGACTCCAGCAACCTGACACAAGAAAAATTGCAATCTTTGACCTTTTTATATATATAAATATATATAAACAAAAAAACTATCATTTGATGGGGCCCAAACTAGAACACAATAAACAGCAGTAACACTTGATTGACATTTAGATAAATTAACCGATTAATTTTTGTTTCTATATAACAGTTTCATTTCTTCTCTTTCACACAGCCAATTCAAACCATGACTTTAAATTAACTGAGGGAAATGACTGACCTTACAGTTCAGAGTTTTTCTATTAAGCTCGGACTTTCATTTGGGGATTTGAAACAGCCAAGTGAGACAAAAGAGCAGCAGAAGCAGAAGTAGAAGAAATGTGTAGGAGAAAACTTGGTTGCTACCTTGTTTGACCAGCTGTAATTCACCAGGCGGGGTTTTCTCCCACAGGCCAAAGCAGTGCTTGCCCTTGGCACATCGGATGGTAGTGTTCTCTGGAGAGACCCTGCCTTCGCCCTCCGCCACTCGCTTGACCTCCCACTGCGGCAGCTGGTCCGTGAAGGCACACTCCCTCTCCTCACCCTGTGCAGCTGACAACACACAAAAAAGGTATTTAAGTACCATCTCTGTTCTTAGGTGCGCACCTGACAGGACCTTGGATTTAAGGTGGAGTTGAGAAGCTCTGATGAGACATTTTTTTTCCATCACTGGTGCTCGACCAAATGACCGTTACATAAGAAACGCAATTAAAATTACATGTGAGTAGGTTTGTTCACACGTTGAGTCTTTAAAAGAAAAAAAAAACATGCCACGCCCTCATCCTCCTTCCACTTCCTGTCATGTTGTTCGTTGTTTCCGGCAGCAGTAAGACCTGGTTGTTGATCATGTCATCTGTGTGATGTGTGTTTCCTTTGTGGTTTTGCAAAAATACTCTGGTTTTGATACAATTGGAAAACCTATAGAGCCCATCTGGCGACAAACGATGGCCACAACGTAACTCCAGGGAACGACTCATTTACTTAGTGGGAACAAATTGTTTAATTTGTGGCAACGGCTCTTTTGTTTTATGGGGACAACTTTTAGATAACAAGTCTAACTCTTGGCCACGAATTAAGGTTTGGGCACCAGTTAATAACCACCTTATCCTAGTTCAAAAACCTTATCGAAAAACTAGATTATTATTTTTTGTCAAATGGGCATGTTTCCATTAAGCAATATTTATTTCGGAATTCCAATTTGTGCAATTTTATGGTCAATGGAAATGCAGCTACAAGTTATTCTAGATGTTTGCTTCATTCATGGATTTTGTTAGAATAGTAAAATCTTCCATGCCTTCCCAATGTCTGTGTTGTTTGGAAAGTCAAAACTTCAATTTAATAGGTTGGCTTATACGGCTGTGGACTTTCTAGTTCATTTATAATTCATACCTATTCGTTTTTTTTTTCATTACAAAATGAAATAAGCAAATTCAAGCAGCATTATGTCAATACCTGAAGGTGGGATGTAGACAGGGAGGAGATTTATTTAACTCAACCCAATGAACGTAAATAGAATCACAATAATTCTCCAAGATGGATTCAAATACATCTCATTTGCTGAAGCAGCTGCACCTCCGCTCATCGATACAGGAAGAATTCACAGATGAAAACCAACTATGTGCCCATTAAAGCAGCTGCCTCTCACGAACCAGAAGATCAATAGAAAACCCATTTAACTTCAGCATGAAGGACATAACATTCACACAGACAGCAGGAGGAATGGCAAACACATACATAAAGTCACCACCTTAATGAATTTAACTGGTTTACAGCCTGACAAACACAATAAAGACAGTTCTATGATAAAGTATCCGTAGCCTTGGACCTTTTACATTTTTTTCACATTGCAACGCCAAACATAAATAGACATGATAGACCAGATCATATCTGGTCTATCTGTTGTACAGTTGTAAAGTGGAAGAAAAATGCTACATGTTTTTTTTTTCCTTCCAAAAATGTTTTACTAGCAAAATCTCTCTTTGCTCATCCCAAAATATTTGGACCAGAACTAGAGTGTCCCAGTAATTATTATGATAAACAATAATATTGTTATTTTGAGGCCATTTCCAAGTAATCTAATGATAATGGCAGCATAATAATGCATGCTTGCCCTCTCAAAGACAAATAAACGTTAATTTTGTGAAGAACATTGAACAGTAGAACTGGAAGATATTTTAAATATCCAAAGTAAAACAATAAATAAAACAGAAATAAAAACCACAAAATCTCAAATAAAATGGATTATGAGGTTTCTGTAAATAACATTTCCCTTTATAAAATATTAATGAGAATGGAAATTAGCTCATTTTAATTTATCATGGTTCAGCCTGAAGAATCCTAATTGGTTAATGGAGTCCACCAAAAGTTAATGTCAGCATGCATGTACTGTAGGTGTTCTGGAAAGTCTTGATCTTTATTTGCGATGAAGTGTGTAAACCATGAATTATTTTCACAATTATAAGCTGCACTGTGTCGGTCTCACCTCCAATCCCAATAAAATGTTAACGTTTATTTTTGTGACCCGACTACATATGGCAAAGTTCCAATTGCATGAACACTTTTGGAATCAAGTCTGCCTCTGAGTTTTGACTGAAAAGATGGAGCCAGTTGTGAAATCACACAAGCTTGCACACATCTGGGCGACTAAAGCGCCACGCCAGGAAGAACTCGTCTGAATTTCAGAGAGTGTGTATATGTACACAGCGTGTGTTGTGGGTAATTTCAGATGGGAGAAACATGATGTGCCAGTTTGCGTCCCTTACTCCCAACTCCTCCCTATCCTCCATCCGGGAGGAGAGCAGCGGGGGGAGGGTGCTGTTGGGGTTAGTTCTAAAGAGGGGGGAGGGACAAGGGTGGCTGTGCCCCGTCCAAGGTCAAGCTAGCCTGTGTGAGCAGGGGTTGAGGCAGTAGAGTGGTAGTTCGGCTGGGCACGGAGCCAGCTTTCCTCCTCTGTTCTCATGAGAAGATAAAGCTGTCAACCCCTGGCTACTGTAGACTTTGGCCAGCAGCTGCCCTCAACCTGTAGGCCCCTTACTGCTCACGGTTCTGAGTACCTGACTCTGTCTGTAGGGGGAGCTGCTGAACACACACCTCCACAGCCAATGATAGATTAGAAAAAAGATGGGCGGAATCGGCTCTTTTCAGCCGAGTCGATTTCCTCACTAGAGCAGGAGAAACATTTCTGATTTCAAAGTAGTGTTGTTTTCACCTCAGTTAACTCTGAATTTGAAGATGAAAGAGAATCGAATATTAGACAGTCTTCTAATGCCTCACTAAGCATATTGGTATGTGCATTATAGATGCTACAGCCAGAGTATAGCTGAACTAAGCAGAATTTTAAGTCATACTCCAATACAAATTCTATTGATAGTGTATAATTAGGGGTGGGCATTTATCATATCGTTTTTCAATCTGATGAAAAATTTCTCAGGAGAATTTGGATTTATTGTGACAATAAAAAAATAACCACAATGTTTGGAAATGCCAAAAACTGACTGTAATGTTGGAATTCTTTTTTTTTTCCTGCTGATTGTTCCATGAAAAATTAGCTATTGGAATTGCCTTGTTTCCATTAAGTTAATTTATTTCCTAAATATCAAATTGTGCAATAATATGGACAATGAAAATGCAGCTAAAAATTTGTGATACATTTTAAATAATCACCCAAATCTATAAGTGTGAAGGGAAAAGAATAATTATTTTGTTTGTTTTACTCTACTACCCCTAAATAAAATCAAGTGCAACCAAACCAACATTGAACATCATCTTGAATGCATCATCGTTTCCATGGTGAAGCATTGTACTGAGAGCATGAACATGGGATTGACAGTTGATTGACAAAGTTGGTAAAGGGAGGTGTGTTTGTCGCTTTCTACTGACAAACACTGAGATTTGTGATTGTAATGTGACAAAAACGAGCAAACGTTCAAGCAGTATGAATATTTTTGCAGTATGCATCTTAAACATGCGTCTGCAGACAAAAGAACTCCAGCAGCGACAGATTTTCAGTGAAACGTGCCACTTGAAGAAACTATCAGAAATCTGCAGACAATAGCAATCCTAGACCAAGGGCGTGTGGTTCCAGATTTTCCTTCCTCCAAGTAGCTCTGTGAACCGAACTCTCTTTTCCTCTCTCTCTCTCCATCGTCTTCACTCGAGTTACACTTTAAAGGCTGCATTCAAATTCTCCTCGAGCTTTCTTTAAAGCCCAAAAAAGAAGAAAGCGTAGCTTTAAGGACACGGCTGCAATGGATTTTTAACATAAAAGCAATCAGTACTTACATTTCGCCCAAATTACCACAATAAAAAAGCTTTAATGAACCGCTACAAGTGATAAATGAACGCAGTGGTAAAACTGGACCAACTGCCTTCACTTAACAACCTGACCTACTGTCTTCATTCATTCACAATGCATTCTCTGTTCATCTTTACTTAACTGGTTGACCTTGAAAGGGATAGTATAGTAATAGAATGAGGCTGTTTGTGTTAAAATATCATGCAGGCTTTTGTACTGCGCCGACGAACATGTAGAAGTCACCAACTCGGTTTTGATTGACAACTTAATAAATTAACTGTCTTACAAGTCAGACTTACACCTGTGATGATGATAAAAAAAAAATACAAAAAATACTGGGGTTGTAGCCAAGGTGGGTAGTTCCTTATTTGGACCTGGTTCAAACAATAATTTTACCTGTCTGCACAGGCATAATCTGCAAAGTTTGTCCTCCACCTACATCCTTTGCCAGTACACCCAATATACTTTATAGTAACATTTTTATATTCAGCTTCATTTCTTGAAATTCTAATTAAGTAAAGTGGTAAACTTGAAGATGAAAGTATATTCTTTTAGAAACACAACCATTACGCTGCTGAATTTAGTACTAAAGCTTGATGTGCCAAACTTAGTGCCTTTTCTGTTCTGCTCTGCTAAAGTGTCTCTAGGAGCAAAACATGCAGAGATTAGCTGTGTAATTAGCTGCGTTATCAACCATGGTAGCCACTAGACCATGCCTGGCTGCTGATAAAAAAAAAATTTAAGTAAAGTTTTGAAAAAAGAATTTTCCCATCATTACAATAGTTTAAAATCCTTTTAATAAGCAGCTAGAGTTTTACCTGGCAGAACAACACATTGCTGCTCAGGCAGCAATATATGTTAGGTGATAACTCAAGTTAGACTAATTTACTAGTTAATATCCACTTGTTTTATTTTAGTTGATAACCTACAGGAAACAGAAAAAAGGTATACTAAAAAGTGTACTAACACAAATAGCACATGAACACTACAACTAAATTCAGTCCATGTTTAATGTTTTTAATGGAGTCTATTAAGTAGTGTTTGGAATAACAATTGCTTTTCTGTTTCAATTGAAATCAATTAGACCATATACATGTAATTTGTAGTGTAAAAGCTAAATATTTAGATATTTTTCACCCAGGCTTATATTGTGAGAATCTCATCCTGGTCTATCTATTCATGGCAATGAGACATTAGTTGTGCTGTAGCTTCTTATTTTACATTTTCTTTTGGCTGTTCCCTTTTCAGGGATCACCACAGCAGCCGGTCATGCTCCATCTACTTGTGATATATACATAAAGTTGCTAATACCGTTGCTAAATCAATTGATCAGTTTATTTTCTCCCTGCAAACACATTCTTACAACACTTACTCTACATGAGTGAACTATTGAATGTTGAAAATAGATAAAAGCTAATCTATTGTTTTAGCCAAAGAACCTGATAACTGAGGAAGCCATTGACATTGTCTACTAGTCTAACTATAAACTGCATTTGTACTAAATAATGATGCTAATAAGCCAAAGTCACTTTGATGAATGCTTTAAGTACAGTAAAGCAGTGACCATTGTAGTGGTTGAGTGGTCAAACACTACAATGTGATTTCTTTGTAAAACGTTTTCTGGACGTATGGAAAGATCCCGTCCATCATGGCTCAATTTTTTTTCTCAATGCTGGTGAATGTGTGGACATGAGCTGTACAGCAGGAACTCCCATAGGAGAGAAGAGAAACAAAGGAATAATAGAAGCAGCACGACAGAAGGAAGTGCAGGGCCTGCGACAACACCCACAGACGGCAAGACAAACACGGAGACGTCGCATGCAGGGCTGGAAAAACCGACTCTTTTCAGCAGCGTCTGCTGACATTACCTTTTAACGCTTGGTGTTTGAGGCTGTGAAATGAATTCCATAGATGCCGCTCTGTCAGCGACGCCTCCGAGACAAACCACAACACACAGCAAAGAAGGAACTTTTGATAACCGCCCACTAAAATGATCTAAAACTGGATTTTTAAGATTTAATTCACAGCCTTTAAAAGCGATTTTCCTGCATCACTATTATACAAGACTTCCTTAGAAACAATACCAAATGAGCAGTAGGCATCAGATGACCAAACAATAACTTATGTAAAGAGCTGTTTAACCTTTCATCCTGCAATAAAACACCCTCACTGTCTCCCTAACCCTTTAAACTCCCAGACTTCAAAGCCTGACCTTCGGTGAGATGGAAATAACATTATGACACACACTGACTGACATGCAGCACATTAAATAGTTTCATTGTGCCAACGTGCTTGCACTTAAGTGCACATAAGACAAATGGAGAGCACTGTCTTACCACAAGGCAGGTTCATTGATTTCCGTTTCCTCTTTGTTCTTCAGGGCTGTTCAGACCTGGCACTAACATGATTCCTGAGTGTTTCGATCAGATGTGGAAAATTTAATTAGATTCTCACTCTAAAGACTTTAGACTTCGACTCACATTCTAAAAACTTGAGGCTCCACTTTGACTTGCATTGTAAAGGCTGGGCCTGACTGATTGGTGAGACTTAGACTCGTGCTCTAAAGACGCAAGGCATCACTTAGACTTGTGCAGTGAAGATTGAAGACTTCAATTATGTTTAGTTCACACAGCAAGAATTTTATGCTGATTTTATCCAAATTTCACCCTTCAGACGATCTCAATGACGTCCGGATTATCAGAGTGGCTCTTAAAATAATCTGAAGAGATATTCCTGCTGTGTGGTGTTAAGAGTGATATTGACAGCTTGGAAGGATGTCAGGGCCACCACTCAAATCTAAAATTGAGGATATTGAAACATATTGAATTGGCCCAATATGAGCGCGTGTGTTGTTTACTCTGAACTTATGTTTGATCAAGAGGTTTTACGAGCTTTTCTGTCTGATATATGAGAGTTGGTGAGTTGCTCCTGCCGTGTGACTTGACATTCCAAAGACTCAAGACAAAGACTCGCGCTCCAAAGACGCAAGACTGAGATCCATGCTCCAAAGTCTCAAGACTGGACTTGGATTAGTGCTCTAGACATTTAAGATCTGACCTTACTTCATGCGTTTGATTTCAGTAAGATTTGTCCTCTAAACAGTTGTGACTGAACTTAGATTCTTGATTTAGCCCAGACTTTTAAGTTTAGGACCGGAGTCTTTTGAACAATCTCGCATAATAAGGGGAGAAAGCAAGCTTTTCCTTGTGACTGCACATTTGTGTCGACTCGCCTTTCCGGCTTTTTCTATTTCATGTTCGATCTGGATAACAGGATGGACTTTTTACACCTGACATACATGCTTGCAGCATCTGTATTTGTCTCACATACTCCTGCTCAACTATGTTTGTGTCACGGTGAAAAAAAAAAAATAAGTGGGAAGAAAATCTTTACGACAGCTTCCCATTCAGACTGCTAAAAAATGTGGATAGAGGTGTGGTGAAGTTGGATCCTGGCACACACTGGAGAATGTACGCCTTAGGTTGAAGCAGATATTTACTGAGGAAGGAACTATAAAATTCCAACAGGAGACACAAGGGGAATTGAATAACAGCAGCGGGGCTAATAACAGGCGAGGCAACAGAAGGACTAGCAAACAGACGTGGCGGCAGGTACCAGAAGGATCAAGAAGAATACAAAAATATTCAATTTCTTACTGCTTACTATTTCTTACTACTAAAACCAAGAGAAGGCAGTGCAGATGAATCTACTCAATCTAAAGCTAAAGACACTAAGAATCAAAACCAATATACAAATAACAAAACACAGTAATGTAACGCTGCAAAATCCCCCCCTCCCCCCCCAAAAAAAACAACAATCACAACAAAACCAAAACCAAAGTGATCATTTGAACATGAATGTATCATTACATTTAGGTGATTGTCTCTAGAATGTTACTCAAACCAACCAAGTCTAACTATTATTGCTGATGCAATCATTTGATCTCAGATTATTGTAAGGAACTTTTCATGTTTGACTTCAGTTGCTCCTATTTTACTACTAAATTATTAAAGTCAGATTCTTCAACTCGAGCCCTCAGTTCCTTATACCAAAACCTTGTAGTAGTCGAGATATAAAACTAAAAGGGGATAGTCCTTCCCACATGGGGCAGCTCAACTGTGGATATTCTTTGGGTTTTATGTTCTTTTGATTCCAACATCAATACATAGATCAGTAAGTAATAGATTACAATGAATGGTTAAAAGAATAAGTCCATTTATTTTTGGAAATATTGATTTGAATACATTAGCTTGTTATAGAAAGATTACGTTCAAGAAAAAGGAGAATGAAGCTCAAACTAATTCAACCTGACCTTTTCTTATTTAGGATTCCGAAATATACTTTCTGGAATTAAAAAATCCCAGATGATTTCAGACCCAAGAAAGACAGGAAGAAAGGGAGGACATAAGAAGTTATGAGGAAAGAAGTAAGGAAGGGTACAAAGAAGAAAGTAAAGAACGGGCATAAGTAAATAAAGAAGAAAAGATGAGTGGAAGGAAGAAAAAAACCAGAAAGAAACCAGAAACATACGGAACAAAGTAAGGTAAGGATAAAGGACAAGGAATGACTGAATGAAGGAAGGAAATAAGACAAGAAATTAGAAAAGTGATGAAAGAAGGCACAAGGAAGGACAGAAGAAAGAAAGTACACAAGAAAACAAGTATATTATATATATGATGGAAGCTTAAAAGAAAGGAAGGAAGGACGGACCTTGCATTCTGTCTTTCCCCTAAACTTTAGCTTTTCCCCACTTATGCAGATTTGATAAATACTGAAACCCAGTTCCAGTCTGTGTAGTAACCCCGCTATGTGTAGTCTCAGCCAAGGGAGGTGCCTATTGTCACTTCTTACCGACGCGTCTGCAGCTCACTGATCCTAATCCAATTTTTTTAGAACTGTTTCAGTTTGGATGCCAATCTCTACGTTCATCTCTTATTCAGCATGACAGGCCCTGTTTCAGGCACTGCTCTGTGGAGCTCGCTATGTAATTTTGGCTGCCGCTGCAGCAATGGATTGTGGGTCAGAGTATGCAAGCAAGGCCAGTGGAGCGAGGTAGATGAGAGACAGAAAGAGAGAGGGTAGTCATATCAAAAGACTACAGAGTAGTTTTCTGCTCTGAGGCTCTCCATTGGATGACGGCGGGCACTGCTGAGTGTTTACCCATGGCCCAGTTATTTGCTAATCTCTCCCTCCTCCCCCAACTGGCCTTCAGTGCACCCTCCCAGCTCCCCTCGCGCTACCCCTTCCCTCGGCTTTGCTGCTAAAAAACAACAGCGATCTAATCTCTCCCTCTCCTCCCCTCCCCGCTGCCAACGCAAAAGCAACGCAAGACAAGGCGGTCTGAAACTTGATTATAAGGCACGAGGATGTGTTGGCTGCGCTCTCTGCACACGTTTAAGTTCTCGTACGCGATTAAAGCCAGAAACAGGAGAAGGGAAGTGGGAAAACAGCAGTCTTTCTTGGCTGAAAGTGGGGCTCATGCATCTGTGCATGCACAGTCATTGCCTCAAGCAGGCATGCAGGCTTTTCAAAGCCAAGCACTGACTCCCAATCAGAATGTATCTGTGCTTTTCTGCCTCTCTCCAGGCAGAACTGGCCCAGACGATCTTCTCCCAAATATAGCTTGTTTTCATTAGCACAAAACGCTCAGGGTTAAGCAAATCTTCTGAGAAGCACTTGTACCTGTGTGAGCCATGTCCGCTGCTGTTGTTTGGGTGCACGGCTTGTTTGGTGAGGTAGGATGAATCGGATTGGCATTTGCTGACACCCCCGATTTTCCAAGTCCTCAGGTTAAGTTTAAAGATGGAGCAAGGGGGCTCTAATCTGTTCCATCTGGTGCTCTGCAATGACCCCCCCGATAACACCACCGCTCAGTCTGTGTCTGTCTGAGTCTGGTACAGTTATGCTAATCCTTGGTTTATACTCCCCTCAAAGCTGGGAGGCCTCCATTATTGACCACCAAACAGTTACACCAAAACCCCCACCCACACTCCTCCTTCTATTATCCCTGTATACCTTAACTTTCCCAAATATGTCATGAAAACGGTCACGACAAGTGGTGTTTGCTCTCACTCCATGGGGGGTGCATAATCTCAGATTATATAAGCAAGGAAGTCTGGTTTTAGGCTGTACCTCCATTTAGACTGTGTTTATAACATAATTTCCTTGTTGAAGAAATGAGTTACAAGTATGGACTTGTCTTGCCATACAGTAGCTTGATAGGCTTATTTTCACCACAAAACAATGCAAAACCAGTGAGGCCTGTGGCTGTCTGGTATGATGGGGGTTTCTCCTTTTCTGGGAGAGAGAGTATTATTTCCAATGAAACTCACAATGCTGAAAGAAGAGAGATGGATCAGAACCAAAAATCCCTTAAGAATATTAGTGACTGCCAGAAATAAATATTTTGACTAATATATACAATGAAACTTTTAGTATGTCAGTGGCCATGTCAAGGAATGCCAAGCTTTAAACAGTTGCACATTCATAACCTCTAAAATATTCTGTTGTACCTTTAGTTTAAACTCCTTAACTTAAGATGGCAGAGAAAATGCCAAATTAACTGGCATTATCTTTGATTGCATCTCACGACGGCCCCTCCCCCACCCGTTACTCCAAGCAGCACACTTTTCATCATGAGGCTGATAAAAAGCTTACACACTCGTCTTTCAGTCTTAAGAAAAAAACTAACCCACCCCACATGTTGCTGTGCACTATTCATTGGCTGAAGGAAGGGTGTTTGATAGGGTTTCATAACAGACTGCAAAATTACCATTATCGCAATATCATTATAGCAAAAACCGTGATGACTGTTAGCAATTATTTAATTTGATAATATTTATCGCAGACATATATTTTACTAATGCTTGTTCTTTTATTATTGCAGCAAATTTTAACAGATATTGGCAAAGTCATTAAGAAACTACAATTAAGTTGTTTTATTGCCAAAACAAAAGATGTGCATAAATGTAACTTTACCAATAAAACAACATTGTTGAATTGTAAAAATTAGCTTTTTTTTTAGTAGCTGGATAGTCTGAGTTCTATATGAGTTCACAAACCCAAGGCTTAGTTAAATATTTGTTCACTTCTTGCGAGTCATATCATAGTCACTGTGACATAATTGCAGATCAAGTCTTTTTTAATATAAAGTAGGCCTAGTGCAAATATCTCCTCTTACAAAAACTTAACCAGTTGTGGCTTTGATACAATAGAAACCCTGTTGTTCACAACTAGCTTCAAGAGTTAACATACATCTAAATATACAATGCTATTTAGGAGGAAACCCCGGCTAATTCCCAGCTAGACGTGGGTTGATTACCGTTGTTAAAGTACACCAAAGTTATGAAGTTTCAGATTCTAAATCACTATGAGTTATGGTTTAAGATCTGCTTCATGAGATAACTGAGTAAGCAACAGAGCAGCCCACGTTTCCAGAAAAATAAGAAAATGGAGTGTCAAAGTGTAAAATTAATGGAGCCACACCTTACCACCCTTAAGGCTCTGGAACTACAGAAACATGTCTGCTAGGCAGCAACATCAAAATAATAATTACTACATTATTATAGGTGTAAAGATCAATGTTATTTTAGCAGCTATACAAAAGGAATGATTGTTGTCTGTTTTAAAGAGACCATATCATATATCATTTCTTGAAAATGATATATGCCCATAATGAATCTACTCTCTATAATACTGAAATATCCCCTACTCTTCAAGTGGTTTCTCAATATAATTTTTTATTGACAATGCAATATAATTTTTAGTACATTCCCATGCTTTAGAGTAAATCTTTAACATTCTTACAGCTGGGAGTTACTGCTTTCTGGATGTCTTCTGTGAGAGCCTTTGCAAAGCTGAAGCACATAGCAACATCCACGGTCTGTGATGTAAAAGGATGGCAACAGAGAAGAGTAGCAATTACCGAGTTGGCAGACGTGATTTTTAAAAAGCCCAATATCGACTGAAATCTCTGCGGCTACCCTGCAAAGGTTCTCTCTGCGAAAATCCTCAACATGTTTTTTTTTTTAGAACTCCAGACTCATTGTCTCTGTTGGTCAAGGAGAACGCTTTGTGCTAATCACAGGCTGTCACTCTGAGTTACCATCTCAAGGCTGCACCTTTTGTTTTTCTGAAACATCCGCTTAATTTCTCTTTTTGGCCGTCGCAGAGCGCTCACCGAACACTGTTCCATTGTATAAATCGCTGCGTTCGCCACAGCTCACAACTCTAACTAAGGTGAGACCAAATGATCTCTCATACAAGCTGCAGCCACCCTGCTCTCCTCTTGAATGTCAATGTATAGTTTCAAATACTAATGGATCATAATCTCTCATGTTCTGTGTCCACATTGCTTTGCTTCGGGTATTCAGATACCGGTTTGTAAGATTATACTGGCTGTATCTCTGTTTCTATGGGTCAACTGCAGTTTGTAGATAAAATCTGTCTTTTGTAGAGATGCACCGATCCGACATTAATATCTGTATCAACCCCGATATCGGGAAAAATATATAAAATTCTAGTTTAATTTTTTGCTTTGTCCTCTGAGCGACGTCAGGCTTTATCATTCATCTTACATTATATCTAGAATTCTTGATTGCCCTTTTCTGAAGATTGTTGCAGTTTATGTTTTTTACATGTTTGACCAAGGGAGTCAACCTATTGCTCTTGTAAGTTTCAGTTTATTTATTTTACATTGGCTGCTATACTCCTGACTGAACAAATTAAAATTCTGTTGACTTTACATGTTTAACCAAGCTTGTGAGGCCATTGGTGTATTTAAGTGTGCTGTAATTGTGCAGAGTTATTAAATAAATTTGTAATTTATTTAATAACTCTTTGAACGCTTTGAAAAACAGGGAACATTTTAAGTCTACTCGTCTGATTTTCTGTTTCTGAATCATTTTAGCTGATGCAAAGCCTCAGGTATTTGTATCGGTATGGGAAGTGGAAAACAGGGGATCGGTGTATCTCTAGACTTTTGAAAGCCATTCATAAACCGGTTTACTACTCTTTTGTTTACCTCCATGGAAGGCATTAAAGTCTCCTTCGTAGAACCAGCCATGCTCTCCCTTTTTTTGCTGTTGACATCACTGCTAAGGGTAAAAAAAGAACTAGATCGTTCAGGGAGAAATTAGGGATTTGTTCGGCTAACATAAAAGTCTGTATGGTCAATAATGCAGTCTTGCTAGATGTGTAGATAAAAATGTGCCATTTAAAAAAAAAAGTGCAGCATTAGTAGGAATTTGCTACAAGTTGTTCTGAAACTGAGAAGAATCTAAAAGTAGCGGCGGAAGGTTTGAGATTTGTTTTGAACCGCTTCCCAATTCGGGAACACCAACACACTAATTAGTCCCATGGGACATGTAGCATTAACCCAACCAAACCAATGTCGGCTGCAAACAGGTTAAACGCAAGGCATATGGAAGGAAGGAAACAGATGTTTATGAAAGATTTCTTATAACTTTCTGCATTTTAACTATGGCTGGGATGAAATTTAATACCAGTTTAACAAGGGAATTATTCACACCCTGGTGCTGTTTATTTATACGTCCAATTTATAAGACAAGGCACTCCAAGCCGATCAGTTCAGAATCACTCTGAGGAGTTCTTGAACAAGATAAGAGCAAGAACTGCACCCAGCCTGTGAGCCACTTCTGCTGCACAGCAGCTTTACTGATGTCAATGGGTGCGTTTTGAAGGTCTGAATATAAAACAACACCTTTTTTTAATGCCCTTTGCACATTAGACTCTGAGCATAACGAGCCTGAACACAGAGGTTTCCAAACGTACTTGAGGGGCTTCAACTTTCCCACATTTTGTCACAGTACAACTACAGGATTGAATCTATTTCATTGGGATTTTATGTGATAGACCAACAGAAAGTGTCTCACATTTGTGAAGGAGGTAGAAATGTTAACATTATTTTCCAACATTTTTATCAATAAAAATATAAAAAGTGTGGTATGCTTTCATATTCAACCTCCCATCACTATGATACCTCCTCTATGTTGGTATATCAATTAAAATATTGAGAAAATACAATAAATTTTTGGCCTTAGGAAAATTTTTAAAACAATCTCCAAACACTAACAGCCTCAAATAATAAAAATAACAGATATAGTTTCTGATAACTCTATGCCTATGAATTGAGGGATGAAGCAACACATGTTCCAAAGAGATCTTTTTTGGCAGCGACTCCCGCCACCAGGCTGAACTTATTTCACCTCAGCTACCCATCTTTTCTTCCCACACATTCTACTGTTCTTCTGTCTGCTACTATCTTATCGTGCTCAAGGTTTCACAGAAGCCTGGCTTCAACTCCGAGGTCTCAAAACACATGGCATCAGTTGGCAGGCGGGGACTGCGCGTGCTTGGCTGTGCTTTCTTCCAGGCCTTTTGCACACAGAGAGACTGAAAAGGGTTATAAAAGTTGTTGTTTTTTTAATGCAACTGCATGAGCAACACAGAGAACAGAGGCAGTGTGTGTGAATTTAGGCAGGACGGTTAGAAAATTCTCTCAATGCACAGCTGGACTGAGGCATAAGCAAACTAAGCAGGTGCTTACAACCTCCTGGCCAGCAGGAGACGAACATCAATGCTCAAAATGCCGCAGATGTAATTTTTCGTGATGTCTGTCTGTTAAAACATGCTGCAACTTTCCCTCATCTATGACTTATTCAAGATAACAAAATTAACTCCTAGTTAACAGTCTAAATAAATTGGATATTTTAAAATTACAATAGAGATGCACAAATCAGAGTTTTACTAATAACTTCCAATTTCTTGTTTTTGTAAAGCTTTGACCTTTTACAACAATTTGGGTACAATAATTGCCAATGATTACATCGTTGGCATTTTAAACTCTTTTGCATTTTGTATTAGCCAATACAATGGCTAGGATTACTAAAATTACAGTCCCTGTGTATATGTTTGAGAATGTAGATCCTTAACTCAATGATAATGCTTACATAATCCACAACAGAACAAAGCTGAATGTTCAGAAGGGATTAAACTGAGCAATTTCACAGTATTTTGTTAAGTCAAATGAAATTCTGTCATAGCTTAAATCAGTGGTTCCCAAAGATTTTCTTCTGGGCCCCCCTATGGATTACAATACCCCCCCCCCCCTCCAAAAAAATAAAAAAATCAACTGGGCACACACATCGTTCAACCAGACAGAAACCTATAAACATATTTTGTTTTCAAACTCCACTGAAGTTTATTTCACGCTTCAGGTTGCAACACTACAAACCATCTTTACAGTGAAACACTTTTGTGTAACTGTTTTTTTTTTTTTTCCATTCATCCATACCGCTTCCCGCGCCCCCCTTGCAATGGCACCACAGATGTCTCATAGAGAACACTGTTTGATTTTAAATAGCTCCTTACATCTCTGTCCCTTCTCTAAAACCATTGAAACACTTTACTGATACTGAAAACAGCAAACTTTGCATCATCCCTCAGTAACAGCAGCCACACCGAGGAGTGTTGTAATTAGTGCAAGCTGGCAGTGCTTCAGTATGATGTGTTCACTCTTCGGAAAACTGATTTGACTTTTGAAAAGCAAGGGTTTTACAAATGGTCCCTATTTCAGTGTAAATGATCAAAAAATAATTATTTGAACTAAACTGAGTTAGTTTTAGTGTCCCAAGTTGGCACACAACTTTGCACTCAACCCTTTCCCTCCCTGAACAATGACAATTATAGTGAGCAAAGCTGGAATTGTAAAATTCTAGTAAAAAAAAAAAAATCTCTCTTAGCAAGGCTTCTTTAAGATGGTTACTTGTGTGTTGTGTGTATGTGGAATTTATAACAATAGAGAATGCTCTTGTGTCTACAACAACAAATAATTCAGTATCATCTCCAATTTGTGACCTTAAGAGGGAAAATGACCAAGTTTTACATTTTTAAGGACTGAGACTGAAGCTAACATAGGTAAAGTAAAGTCAGGAACTACTCAAAAACCATGGCAACATACTCTGCTGACTGTAGTTTATAACCCAATAAAATATGTAAAATCAGCAGAAACTGAACAGGAGCGCCGCTGAATACATTGGCATAGAGCAGATCTTCATTTATTCTTCCAAACCTTCCAACTATTTGTTCAGCTAAATCCAAGACACACATATCCTTCATGGATACCAACACTATAATCATGTTTTACTGTTTATTATGCAAACACCTATGTTAATTTTGTGCATCAATGCAGTTCTTCAGACAGTAAAATATTATCATAATGATACTGATTGTATTTTTCAGATCTTGAGTGATGATATCTCTAACTAGAAATGGGCACCTATATTAAATGTTGCTCAGGGCCCCAAAAATGTCTGGACCGCCCCTGACAAAATAATCACGCAAAAAGAATCAGACTCAGCCTAGTAAACAACATATTGATCATTTACAACAAACGAAGACTTTGTGGGACAGACTATGGCTAAAGGAGAGCATAAAATATTCACCATGAGAACATTTTCATCAACAAAAATCAATTCACGCCACTCACCAGCCACAGAAGTCAGGAAGATCGCAAAGCAAAACGCAGATCTTGCCATAGATTTCATTGCGGCTCGGCTCACAGCGTCCTTTGGTATCGTTACTTGGTCTCTTCCGAGGCGTGCTGTACTTCTTTTGGTCCTCTGCTACAACAGCTTCTACTCAGCTTCTCCACGTATTCCCTCAAAAGTCAGCCCAATAACTTGAACTGATCTCCCAGACAGTACAGCACAACACATTGAGAAATAATGCAACAACAAAAAAAAAAAGAAAAAAAAAGATTTGCTGTTGTTGTTGTTCTTGTTGCTGGTGTAATGGACTAACAATGATAACCAAAAGGAAGTGAAGTAGTCCCGCTTTGGAGCCCGTTGCGAAGCGGACAGATAAGCCGAGCAGCTATCTTGTACGGCGGATCTTCCATCTGTGAGTGTCCGGAAAACGGCGTCTGTGTCCAGCAGCTAACATGCTAGCTGCCCGAGGCGACAGTCTGGCTGGTGCTACAAAACTTAAGCAAAGCTGCTAAATATCGCGAAAATAACCAACACGGTAAAATACATATTCTAACCAAAAGCGGTTTTAAAATATATCCACATTCTTTTCTCGAAAGTTAGTAAAATTACAAAAAGACCCTACATTTAATTCGAGTACGTTTAAAGCTGATTGCTATCCAAGCTAACTGATGCTAGCTACAGAGCTAGCCAGTTAGTTCTGTGAGTCCAGCGTCGTTTTCCAGTCGGGAAAACATAAAAACAACACACGAGTCGCAGGCGCCTATGCTGAGCGGTGGACGGATCGTCAGAGAGATGGCGGACGGAGGCGATGGCTATCTCTCGGTCTGACCAGGGTGGCTGGGAACGCCTCGTTTGCGGGCTCGTCTGGACCACTCGTCTCCTGGTTTTAAGTTACTGCCGCGGACGGTCCCACACAGCCAGACAGCCAGGAGAGAGAGGAGAGGGTGGTGCAGCGCCGCTCTGCCGCAGACAGTGGATACAACACCGGGGACAAATGTACTGCATCCGTGCTCTTTGTGTTATTCTCTGCCGCGATTTGGTGACTTTTTTAACCGCGTTTTAGTTTGACGTGTTGTAACATTACAATAATCATTTAAGATGCCATTTACTAGGATTACATCTGACATACAGCAACATAAAGTGGTGCATAATTTAGAAATTGAAAGCAGGTCACAGATGGTTTTAGTTTGTTTTGACCCTGCCGGACAAAAGCAGACCCACAGCATAATGCTGGCACCACCCTGCCTCATCCTGATGTTGCGTTCAGGCTTATGCGCCATGTTGGTTTCCCTTCAGAAATTTTATTTTTAATGGGCCAAAAGCATGAATTCAAAAAGAGAAGCTTTAGTAAATTGTGTTCTTGTTACTTGCAATGCAGATTAAAAATACAAGTTAAATTAGTATTTCTTAACTATAGAGCATTTCTAGTGCTTAAACAAATCTTATAAGTTAGTGTTAAATAGCTCAAGAAATAGACAAATTAATAATAAATGGCCAACCACAAAGACAGAGCAGAAAAAACAACGTTAATCATTGAAATGTAAAAGAAGGGAGCACTTTGAAGAAAGTCTGGCTCTTTTGATAAATACCATAAAGAAATGAGGGGGTGTTTGAAAACTGCTGCACATGAATAATGCATCATGACAGTGAAGGCACAAAACAAATGTTAAAATAGTGATACTTCACTGCCTCTTTGTGGTTAAACCACATACTGTACAAAAGTGATCAAAGGGTGTTTTTCATTGATAACTTGTGATTAACAGCAAGGAGCTTAATAAAAATAAAACATTTGTTACCTTAAATCATTGACTTTGTGCAATAACACATTGAAAGAAAAAGTTTGTTCAATTTACTTGATTTTATTTTGTACATCCGTCCCACACAATGCAAATAAGTAGAACAGACATATTTTCCCTTTCCCCTCAAATACTTAAAGCTGCTCAAATCAACATATTTTATTTACATAAGATTACTTGAAAATATTAAGTTGAAATTACAAACATTTTATCTGTTACCATTATATATTATCAATAACTTTTTTTATGTCTCAGCAACAATATTATAATAACACCAGCTTATTTTTGATTGCCAGTATTATTGTGTTATGTAAAGACGATGCTACCATGTTAATGGAACATGTTACAGCTTTGAATCCTACTTAATTTTTTCAAGTTATCTATGTAGCTTTCTAATGTAAAAAAAAAAATTAATAAAAAAGAAACTGATCTTTGACAAGAAAGACAAGGAATGTGAGTATTGCTGAACAATTAAGCTTTATTTAAATGAACATTCCTAAATCACACCATTTTGTATTTAACATTTTTTACATTTAAGATGCATAACATTTTTAAATTGAGTCTTACCTGAAATACAATTTTTTGAACAAACATGTTTAAACATGTTATTTAAGATATAAAATGATATAAAGTTCTGATATATTAATATTTAATATATAAAATTGATATCAAGAAATATAAAATATAACAGTCAAGCTTTATAAAACATGATATTTAACATGATACAGAAAAATATTTCAGATTTTAATAATGTTTTTGAATATGGATTAACATGACATTAAAACTGCTGCATGTAAGTCTCACGGTATCATGTCAATGGAAGACAGAGCTGGATTTTTTCCCCACAGATTATATGTCTCTTGCTTTACTGTAATGACGAAGGAAAACTTAAACAAATGTTTCTAAAGAACCTAAATTTTATAAGTTACATACTGCAGCTTTAAAGGTTAATCTGGAACATATTTCTACAAAAGATATACAAGATTATGTAGAAAAGTATGTCAGATTTTGGTAACACTTTATTTGAAGGGTGTGCACAAGACTGACATGACACCGTCATAAACTTGACGTAACATCTGTCATGAACATAAAGGAGTCTTTATGAATGTCTATGAATGTTGTTATGAAGTGTCATTCAGTAAATAATGAGACTTTTAAACCTGAGTGAAGTTGGCCCCCCCACCTTCTTCAAATCAGACAAAATTGGTGTCAAACATTTGTGCTGGTTTGTGCAGCAAAGATTTTCGTTTGTGCCACTATCATTTTAAGTGGGGGGGCTGGTTGACCTTTTGACCTTTAACCTTTCATTAATATCTTCAAAGCCAAAGCAGCACAAGCAAAAAATTTTGCTGCACAAACATAGTCGAGTTAACTGACACCCATTTCGTCTGATTTGAAGAAGGTGTGTGTGGGGGCGGGGGGCTGGTTGATCTTTGATGACCTCTAAAAACATTTCTTTATATCTTTAAAATAAAATGATTGCAGCACAAATGAAAAAATTTTCTGCACAAACGCAGCACAAACGTTTGACACCAATTTTGTCTGATTTGAAGAAGGTGGGGGGGCCAACTTCACACAGGTGACTTTTAATGTAAAGTTGCTCCAAAAGTTGCATTAAAAGCACCAATTTTGCATTAAAGTGTCATTACAAAATAATATATAACATATAAGGCAGCTTTATTTTTTTTAGATTATGTTTTACTGTTTACCATGTAATATCATAGTGACAGTTTACAAATATGTAAAAAAAACAAAACAAAAACCTATTGCTCATAAATATTACATGCCGCAACTTAAAAGTTGACCTTGAACATACTTGTGCAGTTCCTCATTAAAAAATAAATAAATTTGTGTCCTGCAATGAGGAAGACAACAATAAAAAACACAAAAACTGAACATTAGAACATTACTAAAAAAAAATTTCCATTTACTCACTCATAGAGGCGGTAAAATCCTGATAATGCCTTGTTGGACAGTTTACCTCCATCCAGTTCCATTACTATCTTCTGTTACACCTCAAAAGTGTCGTGAAGGTCAGCAGGATTGGCTAGGTTCAGTGCATATATCAGTCCAAAAAGCATTACAACAGCTATTGGCACGCTATCCAAATTGGACACCACTCTGACGCCTTCAAGAACAACCCTGATGTCTTCATTTGCTGAAGCCTGGTCTTTCAGATGAATAACGCCAATGGGTCCAATAGCCTTTTCAATGGTAGCTTCGTCCACACCCTATGTGAAGAGATGGCAAGTTAATCTCTCTTTCTCTAGACCTAGCTGTATCTAGATCCATCTATGTCAGACCTGGGCATTTTAAGGCCCGCGGGCCAGATACCCCCCAGTCAAAGATAAAAACATATTTCCGTGTGCATGCGACGCAGCTGTCTTTTATTTTGAAAGGGCTTGACGCACCGTTTATGAATGCACGTACTTATATGCTAACGCACAGTAACAGGTGATTCTAGCAGCCGAATACACGATCCCCACAAAATGTCATCTCACGGTACAAAAAGAAAGTTAATTCCGAATGCCGCATTTTCAACAAGGCATGGACAGCGAAATATTTCTTTACTGAAGTCAAAGGCAAGGCCATGTGTTTGGTTTGTGGAGCGCAGGTGGTTGTGTTAAAGGAATATAACATCCATCGCCACTACGTGACCAAACACGAGAAGAGATACAAGAGCTTTTCAGAGAAAGAGCGCGCCACTGAGGAGTCTGTATTGGTAGCCAAGTTGCAAGCTCAACAAACACTTTTTACAAAATGCCTGGCATCTAGAAGAGCTGCGGCGGACCAGGAACGCTACGCGCACCGGGGCGCACCATACAACCGGGACCCCCGCAGCAGCACCGGAGGAACTACGCCTCCGTGGCCCGAGATCACCGCCGGCCATCCAGCAGATCACGGCCAATCTGGCTTCCGCCATCAAGCCGGCCCATCTAAGCCCCAAAACGGTGGATCTAATCGAGGGCAACGCTAGAGACTGGGCGTGGAACACCATCCTCATTTTGCGGCAGCATTATGCTGAGGTGCGCGTGGCGGACAAGCAGTTGCTCCTAGATCTCCTGTGGCCATCAAGGTGGCCCCTCCTGCTCCTCCTCCTCCCCAACCTGAGATGGCAGCAGCCCCTGCCACTGATGAGGACCTCAGCTGCATTTCTGACCTCATCCAGGAGGAGGTGAGCAAACACCGGGCTGCAGCTGCAGTCTCTCCTCCTCTCTCTCAGACCTCCAGCTCTTCACGGCTCTCCCTGAAGCCCAGGATGGCTCCTCTTCACTGCAGGCTGCACATCAGCACGCAGCGGCGACTCACCTTTAGCGCCAAAGTGAGGACATCAGCGCCAGTGACGGCCTCCTTCACCAGCAGGTCCACTGCTCCACTACCTATTCAAGTAACGGTTGCAGCCAGACAGGTGGGGACCCTGAATAAAACACGGAACTGGTCCCTTGACCTAAATAAAAAATATGTGATCCTGGGTGACTCAAATGTGGCCAGGTTTCCGGCCTTGAATAACCCGGATTTGCAGGTGGACAGTTTCCCTGGTGCCAAATGGAGACATCTGACCCACCTGTTCGACAAAGCACCGGTATTTGAGAAGGTGGAGCGACTGATCCTCTCCCTGGGTATCAACCACAGGTCCCAGAGGGACAAAAGAGCAGCTGTGAAGGAGATGAGAGCGGCACTGAGAGCAGCCAGGGTCAGATGCCCAAATGCAGAGATCTTTGTCCCTGCGATAAATTTCTCGCTGGCACTGCCCCTCTGGGAACAGGTGACCCTCACTCACATGAACATTCACATCGCACAGCTCAACCGCTTCATCCCAACACTTGAGCGGCGGGCCTTCACGGTTACCAGGGACAACGTCCACTGGTCCAAGGCCACCACAGCTCGCATGCTGAGCCACTGGAGTGAGTGGCTAAAATAGATTGCTCCAAGAGCCCGCAAAGGAAGGAGGGGCACTCTGATATTGTAAATAAAAATGTATGTAACCTTTCAAAAACATTCACTCTCAGCGATGCAGTGTTCCCTTTTAAACAAGGGCTTAACTTTCATTCCCACCCAGGTTAACAAACATTTGAACAACATCAAAATGCAAATGAGGCATGATCTACAGAAATATCATAGAAGGATCAAATTGGCCATTTATTATAAAGACGATGTTGGTAATGACAGTGGTAATAACTTACCTTTCATGTCGGAGTCAGACTGGTCTCCTCTAATTGCCTCTCTTCCTCCTGAGGTGGATGAATTAATTTCCCAGGAGATAAATTATTTTGATAAAGAATTTAAATTTATTAAAACTATACCTAACCTAAACACAGATGAGACAAAAGCACTTAAAGAATTAATGATCAATAACAATATTGTGATAAAACCTGCTGATAAGAGCAGCTCCATAGTTATTACGGACAGGGAGGGATACCAACAATTATATAATGAAACATATTATAAAAAATTAGACACTCCAATTTATGCTGATACGGCCCCCCTAGTAACCAAAATTTTAGATGATTTACATAAAAAGAAATTTATTAACGCAAAACAAAAATCTTACCTGCATGGTTCCTCTGAACCCAGAGCCACGAGGTTCTCTTTGCTCCCAAAGATCCATAAGGAACCAGAAAAGTGGAGCAAACGTCATGAGATCCCTCCCAGCAGCAGGCCCATCGTCTCCGACTGTGGCAGCAAGACCTATTACACAGCAGAGTTTATTGATCATTATTTATATCCTCTATCAATTCGACACAAAAGCTACATCAAACATACCTATGATTTTGTTGAAAAAAATCAAATTAATTTCTCTACCTCAGGACTCTATTTTATTTACAATTGACATTGACAGTTTGTACACCAATATTGATATAGATGAAGGAATTAGTTGCATAAAAAACATATTTTTGAAATATCCCGATTCGAGGAGGCCAGATCGATAACTCATACAATTATTAGAGATTAATTTAAAGAGAAATGACTTTATATTCGATGGCCAGTTTTTTCTCCAGGTTAAGGGCACAGCCATGGGCAAAAAATTTGCACCGGCCTATGCAAATATTTTCATGACCGAGTGGGAGGCCGGGGCCCTTAGTACGTGCAGGAAAGCTCCCCTGCACTACTACAGGTACCTGGATGACATCTGGGGGCTCTGGACCCATTCTGAAGCAGAATTTCAGGAATTCCTCCAGAAACTGAATACACATAATCCATCCATCACAGTAAATTCCACTACCAGCATTAAAGCGATTGATTTCCTGGACACCACCACATATAAGGGACAACACTGTGCACCACTAGAGCAATCTTGTAAATATCATATGTATTTTTAAGCACTATTTTTATTGTAAAGGCCACTCTCAGCCAATTTTATTGTAAATATTTGTAAATACCTTTTGTTTCTCCTGTATTTTTCTGCATATTTATTACTGTATTTTGTATATATGTTTGTTGGATTGCATCTGTTCAAGTCGTAATATTTTGATCTACCAGCAGAGGGCAGGAGCGCAGGTAAAACACCATCAGTTGTTCGGCTGCGCCCTTCCCTCCCAGCTGCGTATGACGTTCCAACCTGCATCCGACGGGCCAATCAGAGCCCAGATATGTAAATAGTGTTTAAGTTCAAAATTTGAAACTGTTTTGCTGTATATAGTGACTTTCTTACTGATTTTGTCAATTGAGACAGCAAACTGCCTGAAGAAGGTTGATTCTCAACCGAAACGTCGCGTTTTGTTTGCTGTTCTTTGTTCGTTATTAAAGTGCCAGACGGCAAAAAAAACCAAAACGTTTTTTTTCCTCTTTTTTCAGTTCACTTATGCAGCTTTCTTTTAAAACTTTTAGTTTAAAAAGTATTATAGTTTTTATTCGAGTTTTTCCTCCGGATAGCGTGGGATTTTTACCCGGATCCAGAATGGGGTTGGACTAATTCAGGGGTCGGCAACCCAAAATGTTGGACCAAAAAGACAAAAAAAAAAAAAAATCTGTCTGGAGCCGCAAAAAAGTAAAAGCCTTATAAAATACTTGTAATGAAGGCAAAACAGGCTGTAAGTGTTTATTTTAGCCTATTATCAAAATGACTAAGTGTATACATAAGTAGTATTCATGATTAAATGTTTATTTTCCCTGCAGTGTGTCCTGGACGGAATGACGCACCACGTGACTCTGTTGTTCAATGGTGCTTTAAGTTTACCTTCCGTTACAATATGAATGTTTTATGTTTCGTTGCATTGATAAAATTAAAGAAATGCAATAAAGATGAA
>CAEFZY010060543.1:0-42849 GCA_903066815.1 Brachyrhaphis roseni
CTGAACCTGAACAGTTAGCTGAACTTGAACTCCGACACCAGAGCTGCTCTACTGTTAAGCTATCAGGTTGTTGTGCTGCGTTAAGCTTCGGCAGCAAAAATTAATTCATTAATTGTTACCTTGGAAAATCCCTGCAAACACCCGGTGTAAAGTGCCGTTCTCAATAGATCGGACAGAATTCAGCTGCTTTGGTAGCATAGCACTAACAGGGCTGGTTAAAAAAAGACATACCGGTAAAAGTCACTGAGAGCTTCTTAATCTTCCTCCTGAGCACTGAGACGTGTTAAGTTACATTAAACTTGCGTCTTCCTCGACACATATATTCCCCCTGTATCACTCTTACCTTTTCTGCTCGAGCGCCCCTGGCGGCCGTTCGAAAAAAAAGAAGGGAAAAAAAAAAATAATAAAAAATAAATAAATAAGCCGCATCGTTGTATAAGCCGCAGGATTGACAACGTGTGACAAAAGTCGCGGCTTATAGTCCGGAAATTACGGTACATTGCTTTCAAAATATTCTGCAAGTAAAACATTTTGTGTGTAAATTTTTTAGCTGTCTTTACTGTTGTAAACTTAAATAGCACTTGCTCCATTACAAAACAGATTCCACCTGTGAGTAATTTGCTTGCAGTATAAATTCATCTGTTCTGTGAAGCCATTCGTGGTTTGTTGGAGAACATTAGAGAACAAACAGCATCATGAAGACCAATGACCACAGCAGACAGGTTAGGGAGATCATTGTGGAGGAGTTTAAAGCAGGATTGGGTTGTAAGACATTGTCCCACGCTTTTAACTTCTCACACAGCTCTGCTCAAGCCATTGTCTGAAAATAGAAAGAGGACGGCACAACTGAACACATAGCAAATTCTGCATGGCCATCCACATAAACTGAAAGAAAAAGAGCAAAAATGAAAGCAACAGCCAAAAAGCCAACTGTAACTCTGAATGAGCTGTAGAGATCTACAATCTGTTGACAGGGCTACTATTTGTCATGTACTTACCAAATCCGACCTTGGAGAGTAGCCTAAAACCCATTGCTAAAAGCTAACTATATACCCAGCGTGACACATGGTGGTGGCAGAGCATTATATTGTGGGGATGTTTTTGGAGCTAAACACAGGGAGAGAGTGAGGTGAAGCTTTAACCTTCCAGCAGGACAATGACCCTAAACATACAGTAATTGCTACAATTAACTGGTCTCCACCAAAGCATCTACATTTGTTAAAATGGCCTGAGCAAAATCCAGACCTAAATCGCCTTGTGAATCTGTGGTAAGACTTTAAAAGAATAGGTGAAAATTCCAGTCTCTTGATGTAAAATCTAAAACATGTAAAAACCTCCATGTTTTAATGGAGTAAAATATGAAAAACTTTATATTTGCTCTACACTCTGTCTTTTGACCAAATTTAATATGCAAATATAACATGTAGCCATAAAATACATGTAAGGCTGCAAAGACTTCAGTTGAAAATGCAAAACAAAAATAAAAAAAAGATTTTCGTGAATGTTAGAGGCACTGTGACACACATGTCCTATGGCCAGTCACAGAACAATGGAGTGAACTGGGGCGGTGCTGCTGACTGGCTGTCTCAAACAGCTGGAGAAATGAGGAGGAGGTTAAGGCTGAGTGATGAGGAGGGGGAGAAGAGAGCCAGTGTAAAGAGAAAAAAAAAAATCTCCCTGTGGCATATAGATGTGATCTACATGAACGCTAAGAGCTGAAAATTTCCACAACTGTACAGTAGTTATCTGGGTGAAGGTGAAATGCATGTAAAAAATACATGGTCATATACTTATTGACTTTCTCTCCTAAAATATCCCCTGTTTCCTAAATATAACAGGACTCCTAAATATACACATGTCATGTTAAAATGCCATACTTTTTCTGTTCTCAGTCTATTTTAACTCATTTTTAAATGTAAAAATAAGTAAGAAAAAAAATCAAAAGTACAACCAGCAGTGGTCGACCTTTAAAAACCAAATCTACAAAAAAAAATAAAACAACAAATAAACAAAAACAAAAAAATAAAAGACAAAACAAAACAAAAACAACCCCCACAGACAAGACAAAAGAACAAAAATATGGATGGATGAATGGATGAATTATACCTTAATATAAGCTGCAACATGAGCAGCCTGTTCTTCTGCTCATGTTGATCCATGCCATTAAGTCTTTTTTAGCTGGGTTTATGTTATAATTACAGCTCTTTTATTCCACAGCCCATTCCTGACATCAGACTCAGACATGGCACCAGACAGCCAGATGAACTCTGTTTAGATATTTTTTTTTTTTTTATCAGTTATCAACCTCTCTATTTTCATTGGCAGTTTCCTTTTTACATTCTTCCGTTTTCGTTCGAAACACTCTTCATTCATTTTTCATGATTATAGTCGCCTTAAATACAGCTAACATGCAACGCTTGTCTTGTGCCATTATGTTATGAATATAAGCAACGGTCGATTTCTGACTGTTATTTGGCTAATTTCTCTTACAAAGCGGCACGGCATTGTCCGTTGTGTGGGGGCTGCAAAGCAGGGCGCAATTTTTTAAACAAGCAGACATTTTTTCTCGTTCATTTAATTGGTACAGACCACTATAACCAGCTAAGCGTATAGCTAACTAGATAGCTACAGCGCTCCGACTGTTAGTCACAGCAGACAGTGTCTAAGACATGTCTTGTGTTGTCTCGGTAGTCAACAGAACACCGAAACATCACCACGCACAGCCTTAATTTAGCTTTAAATCAAATTTTACCTTTTCTTCGTCGACGCGGACGCCTACAAGGCCATCTCCTGAGACAAGTCCTTTGTTTATGATGCTCGGAGCCTTGTTTTCATCAATTCGCCTCGTCTCTCTCCTCCAGGAGTCGTGCCGCCCTGGCTGACAGCACCACGGCTTGAGTCGACCAGGTCCCGCCCCTGGCAACCAATCAGATTCCAAGAAGATAGAGACTGAGACGAGATTCGATTCCCATTGGTCTATAGCCGTGCCCATCAAAGTGTCACTAGGGGCGCAGCTCGGTCCAAGGGCAGGACACCTGCTGAGAAAGGATGCGGAGCGCCGCAGGTGCAGCCACATGAAGTGATGAAAGAGCTGTAGGTGATATTTAACGAAGCTCCCAAGGGTAACTACAATAGTAGCTTCTTCTGAACTTGGCATTTTGGGGCTTTTTAAAATTGAGATAAAGCAATACAAGCCTAGCAGATGTTGTTACTTCTAAATGCCAGGCCTGTATTATCTCTCTTTCCTCTACAGTCTTTTCTGTTAATTGTTTATTTCTTGCTCGACCCGATAATTAATTCCTACATTTATTTCATGTAAAACATATACATTTATTTTTATTACTATTTATCTTTGTGTTTAGATATGTATTTTTTTTAATCAGTTATCAATCTCTTTATGTTTATTGGCAGTTTCCTTTTTTATTTTAGATCATGTGTAGGTTTCAGTCATTTATGAGAAAGTAATGCAATCAATCAGTAGACTGAGAGTGTTGCAGGATATATGCAAAGAGAAGAGAAGGTATATGAACCTGATTCTCGTCCTTAGGATGCACATTTGAATGTATCCCTTTTTTTCAGGTCTTAGCACTTCCATACACATACATACAACACATCCAGGTATTTACATAAAGCCACTGATTTTGACACTTGCTTTCCATTGTAGTTTTTTATTAACTTTTCTTCCCCATCTTAATAAATGTTCCTTTTCTGTTTTTTTAACCAGGGAAAGGTCTCCTTTTTTTTGTTATGATCTTGAGTCAGTCTTAACACCATCTTGGTGTTTCTGTTCAGGACATCTGATAATGGTTGTGCTTCGGCCTGCATTGTTGAATCTGGATTTTCTGTTTTTCTTCTAAAAAGAAACGCTGAATTTTACACAAAGCCTGAAAAATTACTGATTAAGACCACATGTGGTATAAAGAAAACTCTAGCTTTTCTGAAGACAAATGCTGAAATGAAAAGCATAACTTAAGACTTTTTCCATATTCAGAGTGGCATTTGCTCCTTAGGCTCAGCTTTTAAGAACTGGTTATGCGATTTTTTTCAAAAAGCCAGTATGTAAACATTCTCATCTTTTTCTCAGTTTTGTGTTGTCAATCATTGTATATACAGTAGACTCTTTCAAAAGCAGCCCCCTGATTTTCAAGTCACAATCAGCTTTTGAAAAGGTAATATTCATACAAAATTGTAAAATAACAGGATTATTCTTTTCCAAAACTTTATTCAAAATGTAGAGCAAACAATGACCATAAAATTCAATAACCTCAAAAAACATTTACATACGGTACATAACATACTTTTGTAACAAATTATAATAAAAAATGTACAAATGAACATGACAGCAAGTGACACTTCTTATTTAATCAGATTTACATCTACTGGTTTCACAGCAAATATTTACAAAACATATTTATGCTGTAAACAATCCTTTTCATTCATCTGCTTAATTTTCCTTTACTAATCAAATTTCTAATATGCCATTTAAAATTATATTTTACGATTGTCACCGTCAGTGCACCTGCTGAAAAGCATGTAATGCATGTGAAGAAATTGAAAACAATGAAATTTAAAGCAAATTTGAAACCATCCAAATAATGCATTAAGGCCTTCTTATGTCAATAAGTGCAATAAAAAAAGACAAAAAAATTAATTTGATACAAAAACATTGATTCAGTTCAAGTTGTTCACATAACATATAAAGGAGGTATGAATGAATAAAACTTGTGCAGATGTTGTGTAAAATTGGTTAAAAACACAGGAAATTTGGCATTAGAACTAGACTGGTGAACAGAAATAAAAGAGCCACAGCTTCTTACAACCCTAAACAAATTCTAATTCACCTTTGTTTTCTGTATTTTCATTTTCATCTCAATAATATAATAAAAAACATAATTTCAGTCATTCAATTAAAAAATCAAACTTAAATCCATCTTCTAAAGAAGGAAACTTATATCCACCATCTAACGAAGGAACTATTTTATTTTTGTTAAGTTTGATGATTATAGTTTTCAGTACCTAAAAATCCAAAAACTCAATTTCTGAACCCCCACCCCTCCCCAAAAGAACAACTAATATTTAAGACCAGTTAAAAAAAGATTTTAAATACAGAGGGGTGCATTATGGACTAAATAATTATGGGGAAGACTGCTGACTTGACAGTCATTAAGACCCTCCACAAGGTATATAAACATAAAAATCTAATTGACAAAAAAGCAGGCTGTTTATAGTTACCAAAGCACATTAATGGAGGTGAACCGAAAAAAGATTAATAAAAACAGTGATAACCTAAACCATAAGAGATAAAGCCCAATCAAAAGCTCATTCGGAAGGCGAATAGTGAAACTTAATTAGAGAGCCGCAACACACTGAATTATCCAGGAAACAGTGTATACCTTGCTTTACATGCCAACAAATTGCCCTGGCCCAAAGCCCATAGAGAATCAATAAAAGGAATGCAGATGAGCTGATGCAGAAATTTGTGCAAAAGGACCCCCAACTAAGTATAAAGTGCATAAAACATTTAGTAAATTCACATTCTTCGAATTCTTATAACTGCAAACTTTAACATTTTTGGAGAAACTGCATTTGGGTTTTTTCAGTTATGATCATGAAAGTCATAATCATCAGTTATTAAAGCAAATTAAAATATATTATACAGTTATAGACCAACTGTATAGAATATACAGTCTGTTTGTAATAAATATATGTGAAGCATGAGTTTTAATTTCTAAACTGAATTAATGAAACCAACTTATCTGGTATTCTAACTGATTTGTATACAACTTTATTTAGTAAAGCTGAAACGTCCTCTAAACCCAAGGACAAGAGGAAAAGGAACTACAGAAGAAATGGGTTAAAATAGAAAGGCTAAATCTCTCAGATTCAAAAATGACCCCAAGTGTTTCTTCTTTTTTGGGGGGCATTTTCATACATGCATTAACTTTGTGCATGGCAAATGACTACATAATGCAAAAGCTGATTTGTAATTTTATAATCAAAAAAATGTTTGAGTGCTACATCTTAAAAACGCAAAATTCCTTTTGTTCTTTATCCGTTTGTCCATTTCTGATTGAACTCAGTTCAGCTCCCAGATAATTGTTTAACAGTTGGTCAGTCTCTTCATGGATAACAGTGTATGTGACTGAGATTAAAGCGATATCTGCTTTTGCACATCTCCCATAAATTCAATCAGATGACACTGAAGTATCAACAGGTGTCACGAGTGTTGGATGTAATTTACGTGTTAGACCTTTTCATAGAAAGTATGGTGGAAGCTGCAGCTTAAACAACACAGAAACTCCTCCAAGATGCAACATTGGTGGTGTAAGCCTTGGCTCCTCATGCCCATGCTAAGGAGGCTCTGAGTAAGACATTTATAACAGTAAGCTGAAGGTGCTGCCTTTGTGCAGGACAAAAAAAACACAAGACATTAAAAAAATGTCAGAGCATGATGAATCAGCACAGTGATTGTAAAATTTTTTTCCTCCTGGGAGTGTTAAAAACAGTGCTGCTGTCATGTAAGAGCTTAAAAATGTGGCAATAAAATTGGCCTATGACCCGTAGTTTATAAAAATGGCACAGTTTCAAAAAAGTCCTCTCAGGCATAGCGAGGGTCCGCTTCGACCAGCGACAGCTGCTGGAGGTAGGCAGGCGTCTGGTAGCCCTGCGGCCGCGCCGTCTCCACGAAGATGGTGGAGGAAGTTAGGCTTTTGCGGTCTTTCTTCAGGGTGTGTCTTCTCTGCCAGCGACAGAGCAAGAGCTCCACCTGCTCTCTGAAGAAGCTGGTTGTCAGAGTGTACAGGATGGGGTTCAAGGCACTGTTGATTGGAAGAATGAAAATGACAACCCAGCTGGAAATCGTGTCTGAAGGAGCAAAAAGAAACAACTATTTTAAGTCGTGGCAGGTATATTTGCATAGCAAGATGCACAATGAAAATGGTATTCAAATTCAGGTTAATGTTTGACAACTGCAGAATCTATTTATACCCAAGACCAAAAGCAGAATTTTACAATCTAGTACCGCTGTGATTCTCAAAATTTGATTTATGTCTAATCATTTGTGCTAGTTTTATTTATTTATTTTATTGACTTTGTGTGATTAATGTGTTGATAAAATTCCTTTTCAATGTTTTTTCTTGATATGCTATGGTACATATGGGCCTATAGTTCCTCATCATTGAGGCATCCCTATAATTCTTTTATGAAAGAGGTTTGAACATAGTTTTCAATACATGTAGAAAATATGTACTTTCTGCAATATTTCAGGTACAAAAAGGCTCAAAATGTTTTGAAGGAGTATGTAGACACAATGTAAAGGCAGCAGGTTAAAAGTTTCAGGCTGCAATTAGTTCCTGTCAAACATACAATATCAAAAGGTTTAAAATCTAGATACATTAAGGATTCTTGAAATACAGGAGACATATCCAAGATTCTAGAGTTGTGGTCACATGATACTTGTCTTTTCCCCAGAGTTGTATCTGTGGAAAAATCTGAAAAGTCAATTATTGACTTGTTTGATAGACATTTTAGGGAAACAAGTGGTTTTGGGATCTGTCAGCCTTTTAACATTAGTAATATTTTTGCATATGAATGGGTTTAAGAGTAGAGCTCACTTTTTCTTAAAACTTTGAAATTGAAAGATGCACATTTTCACATGAAAAATTTTCAGCAAAAGCAGCTTATCCTGACCTCATTTAATGCAATTTTATTCAGGGGTGAATGAAAACTCAAATGACATTTTTGGGGGCAACCTTTGGATATTTTATGCATAATAGAACTGTAACATTTCCCCACTGTTGTGTGTGGTTTCAATTTTATTAGAATGCTTAAGCTTCTAATAACACAAACAGCGTTAAACACAAACACCTTTAAACTGTAAACTGAAGACGCATGTTCTAGTCAGTATAAATATTATAAACTAATTTATCTTTTTTTTTTTATCACACTTTGATTGTATTGTTCCTTGGCAGCAGATCCAGCAGAAAAAAGAGGAAAGACCCAACTCACATTTAACAATGTATGTAAATAGTATGATAACAGCACAGATGAGATCTTAATTTACATGAGCGAGGATTTTATCAGCTGACAGACTTCACCAAAATCAGGATTTTATTAAAGTTAAACTCTAACCTCGTACAAGCTTAAAAGAACCAGAATCATAAACTCATTCTTATTATTTACCTCTCAAAATTTTAGTCACATCATAGTTGAAAAACCTGCAGTTTATCTAAAAAAAGACAGATCTTGACAACATCATCCAAGTTTTCTGTGCTAGGAAATGACAATCAATATTCTACTTGATGGATGATTTCATTAAGCTTTATTTCAGACAAAAAAACAATGCTAAATGAAATTTATACTTGAGCTGTATGGATCTAACTGGGTCCATAAAGTTTTCTCAAAAGAAAAATAGACTGAAACTGAAAACTTACCAAATAAACTAAAAGCTCAGTTGGTGAACAAATAACATGAATAAATTCATTTTACTTGAGGGTGAACTTCATTAAGAATTATTTCAAAATTCCAAGAAGTTATGGTTTGTACCACTGCTTAGTGATTATTATCATAATGGAAAGATTTTAAAGTTTATGAAAAGTTGCAGTTTTCACTTATCACCTGGTATCTCCACCTCCAGCAGCGAGAGAATCTTCACTAAAAATATGGGAATCCAGCAGAGGGCGTCAGAGAACACTATAAAGAAAAATCTGTTGGCTACTGCCACGTCTCTGTGCAGTCTGCTCCGCAGGTCAGTCGCATTTATTCCAGTTTTGTAGATGGAATAGAACATGCTGGAGTAGGAGAAGACGATCACAAGGAACGCCACCAGATTTAGACCTAAAACAATGAACAGACTGTTCACACATGTATTCAGACAAAGGAAAAGCATAAAGAACTTTCAGTTTAGAAAAATAGCAGCAGATTTTGCAATGACAAGCTTCAACACAAAAATAACTGGCTATGCAGATCCAGCAGTACTGGACTTAAGCCTTGTCTTGTGGTTGTACAAGAAGAAAGACGAAAATTTCCCTAACTAAGGCTTTTCCCTGACTAAGGTTTCTCAAACTTGCTTGGGTGTGCCGACATAAAATTTAATGGACGCTGCAGCATGCATCATACCAAAGTTTCCGTAAAATTATTGTAACACAATATCACCATGGCAAAATATCAGTAAATAATCAATGCCATCCACAAATCCAGAAGATAAAATCCTGCAGCACAAATGCATAAAATGCATATGTGCTGCGTTTCATGCAAATTTGTTGGAGTTTTTCAACATGTTTCTGTGAGCTTAACAAATATTGAAACTATCTAAATTAAATAATTCAGTAAAAAATAACAGAGATTTTTTTTAAATAAGACAGGGGTTCAAGTAAGAGATTGTTCTTTTGGGGGGTAAGCATAGTAATGAATTACAATGTTAATTTAATAAAATTTTAAAATTGAAAATAAGCCACCATGAAATACCATCAAATGTGTCAAAAAAAAAAGAAAAAAGAAAAGTTTCAGGTGACAAGTGTGAGGGAGATATTTCAGTTGCAGTGCAGGCTTGAACAATGGATCCATTCATACTCCTTGAACTAATTCATATTTTGTTATATTACATATCACAAACTTCAAGTGTTTCTTTGGGATTTCAAGTGATAGACCAGCACAATGTAAAATATATTGGAATTGTAATCAGGAAGGAACGTGATGAATGGTTTTCAAAGATTCTCATTCCGATTTAGGACTGGACTTTGACTGGGCCATTCAAAGACATGCAAACATGGCTTGATAAACTTTGAAACCTGACAATCCTGCAACTTTTAGAAGCATCCCTTCCTTAACAGAATTGAATCAAATGTTACCTCGCTACCAGGTCTCTGGTAGCAATAAAGCTCTGAATGAGCAATAAAGCAATTTGGTTAAGGTTTTCATCAATATTTTTTCTAATGAACCTTTAAGGGTTTCACAAAACAACAAAAATTCTATTCAAAATTTATTTATACACAGTTAGACTCAATTTAATGATCACTACGGTACAAATTTTATTTAGGGGTATCTAAGAAAAGGGGTATTGATGGAATCTGTACTTTATATAAACTGAAAGGTAAAATGTGGAAAAAAAAGAAACATTACCACATAAACTTAAAACATTAGATCATTAAAAGCAAAGCCCCAGTAATTGAAATGTTGGCAAACCTTATGACAAGATATAAAAATAATTCTGTGACGTTCATACTGAAGCCCACAAAGAACACTGAGTAATAACTGGCAGGCAGACAAGCGATTGTTCATAAATCCGCTGTTTATTGATGACAAATGTTTTGTTAGTTTGCCAGAGCTCCGTAAATCTGAGAATAACACCTCAGATTACTCGTAAATTTTCCATGATAAATAATTGATCTTTCTTTTGGATCATGATTACACACAAATCCTCAAAAATAAATTTTTTAATTAAATGCAGATTAATTAAATATAAATTAACCTTCTCATAAATGGAGAAAGCAAATATTATTAATTTTATAGAAAGGAAAATTAAATGTTTTCTTTAAATTTACCTAGAAATATCCCAGTTGAATATCCTTTGCTTGTAGGTTTCTCTTGCCTGTCAGAGTGTAGAGGAAAGCAGACTCCGTTACGTCCGTAGTAGTTCCCAAAGATATCTTCGTTCATAAGTGGCACAGCAGCAATGATGAAGCCCATCAGCCAGATAGACGACAGGATCACCTTGCACGGGAACAACAAATATGCCGTTAAGATTTCAGATGCAACGAGATTCAAAGTTCAAAGTGAAAAATAACTTTGAACATTAGTGACTCACCTCATATTCACATTCATACTGACATTTAATAAAATTAGCACTCTAAACTTCAGATCTGACTTGGGTCTACCTGTTGAATGACATTTTGAGGTTCATTTTTTGTTTACAGAGGGGAAAAGAAACAAAACAGAAAAATCTTTGTCCTAAAAATGTCAATTTCTTCAAGTACTACCTGGATATGTCAGATGACATATCTAGAATAGGCAATGCAATTTGCTTTTGAATTACTGGTGGAGCTGAATCTGTCCCCATTGACTTGTTTTGAGTGTTTATTTTGCACACAAAATGAGACGGGTAGAAACATCCGCAAAAATCAGTATTCTTAAGAAACGATGCCTTGCAAGAGATTTGAAGATGCTTTTATTTACTCTATGTACAACCAATTACCATAATTTTGGGACTATAGAGCGCACCTGATTATAAGCCGCACCCAGTACATTTTTAAAGGAAAAACGATTTTGTACATACATAAGCCTCACTGGCCTATAAAGTCGCATGTGCCTACATACAGACGGTACACAGAAAGAGTTTTCAAAGTTCTAATAATATACCTTAGCTTTTCTTTCCAAACATTCCCTGTGACGCGGCAGTAACACAGCAGCAGCACGGCAGCAACATGGCAGCAACACGGTAGTAACACAGCACTAACAGGGCTGGTAAAAAAAAACGTACCGGTAAAAGTCACTGAGAGCCGTCTTCATATTCCTCCTGTGCACTGAGACGTGTTACGTTACATTAAACTTGCGTCTTCCTCGACACATATATTCCACCTGTCTCACTCTTACCTTTTCTGCTTGAGTGCCCCTGGCGGCCGTTAGAAAAAAATATATGCACAAACAAGCCGCATCATTGTATAAGCCGCAGAGCTGAAAGCATGTGACAAAAGCCGCGGCTTATAGTCCGGAAATTACGGTACAGTAATTCCTCACTATTTCTGATATGATTTTATTGGGAATATTTTCAGCAAATCAAAAACTCACCCACAAATGTAAAGTGGAAGGGATTATACTACATATAAACTGAAAAACATGGGTTGTGTATGTATTCAGCCGCCTTAACTCCTTTATCCTAAATAAAATGGGTCGAAAAGCAAGAAAGAATAATCAGGGAAGAATCAAACCCTTCTTATAATTGCAGACAAATATTTTAATGTTTCCACTTGCATTATAACAATTTATCCTTAGCGATGAGCCCGGTGCCATAATCACTTTAATCTTTAACTCGCTCCACAAATTTTCTGCTGGGCTCTGGCTGGGCCACTCCAAAACATTATTTTTTACAATAGTATTAAAAAAATACTGCTACAAACCCCCCAAAAAAACATATACATTTTGGAGTTCTTTAATAAGGGACACCACATTGCACATCCTGCTGTTTTTATGTTCTTTTGATGATGTCAGCCTTAGACTATGAGGTTTTCAACTGATCTTGGACCTGACCAGTTGGATTTGATTTCAGCTCAAAGAAAGGCATTTGTTGCTAATCAATGATTGACATTTACTTTCTTTGTTTTTAAATAATTAAAGCAAGGGTAATGAATTTATTTCACAGACCACTGGTGCTTTGCACAGTGTCAGCATTCTGCTCATAGAGTTTTGAATCTGTCCTCTTAGACTTTGGAAAACCTTCGCACTGTCTCTAATGGGAGAAGGAAAAAAACAAGTTCTAAGATTAAGCACCAGCAGTAAATCTGCCATTATTGACATCAAAATCCATTCAAGACAAGAAGAGAATGCCTATTTGGGTCGTTTTTGTTCCTCTAAGAACTGGCAGATTTGCAGTTCCCTTAAAGCTGTCTCTTTTTCTTCTGACACTTATCTGGAGAAAGAGGACAGCACTGCTCCTGTCAGCCATGAAGGTCACTTTAAGATAGTGTAGTGCAGGGGTGGCGAACTCCAGGCCTGGAGAGCCACAGCCCTGCAACTTTTAGATGCGTTTCTACTTCAACACACCTGAGTCATATAATGAGGTCATTAGCAGAACTCTGGAGAACTTGACTGCACTTAGGAGGTGATTCAGCTACTTGATTCAGCTTTTTTGGACCAGGGAGACATCTAAGAGTTGCAGGGCTGCGGCTCTCCAGGCCTGCAGTTCGCCACCCCTGGTGTAGTGGTAGTAATCTCTGTTGCTCCAGGGTTTGGATCTCTCAAGGTTCTGTCTTTGGTTTCAGAACCTGGGCAGTTAAACGAATGCATGCTCAAAAAGATACCACCTCAAACAGTTTTTGAGCCTACCACCAAGGTTTTCATATTTTGGGATGCTTAAAAGAAGTTATTTTGTTTTAAATGTTAATTTAGAAATAATAACTATAAAGTGGTTGTGCTTTGGTTGGAGGATAATTCACAGACTTTCATCAGAGTGTTTTTTAAGGTGAAATTTGCTGCTGAGCACTCCAGTTTGTGACCAACTCTGCATCGACTACAGTACAAGACTAAATGACCCTAATTGGGAGGGAAGTTTTTAGGTCAAAATAGGTAATGTGATTAATCTGCATTATGTAATATTAACATGTTAAGCTTTTTAGATTAATCACATGCGCTTCATAGATGCATATATTATTATTATTATTATGAAACTATCTAGGTAAAAAATACTCGATTATGAAGAGGTTTTGATCAGGTGCATCAGGGTGAGAAGTGGCCACACGAACTAATGAATTAGTCACACCTAGTGAAGGCTTAGCAACATTATGTACTAAAAGAATGAAGTCATCTGACTACTTAAGGTCACTGAGTGAGCAACTTATTCCATCAGTGAATTTGTTCTTCTCTGATGACAGGTAATTCCAGGAAAACAAAGCCAGGGTTCACTTAGCTCAAATTGTATAAGAGTGTTTCAAGGCGCATGAGACATTGTTTTTATTCATGAATTGGCCAGGACAGAACCCAGAATTTAACCTTTTTGAGCATCTTTGAGATGTGCTAAAGAGAAATTTTGGCAGTGATTCGACTCGAAATATTAGAGTATGTGACTAGTCTTTGGACAGGGAAGTGTATATCCAACTGAATAAAATTAAACTTAAAAAAATAGTGACACAGACATGGAGCCCTGATAATCAGACATAAATATAGAAAGATTTTAAGTTTTTCTTTGCTTAAAGCAACAACTGCTCATTTTTAATGGGGCAATATTGTGTGTTTTACAGGCATACAATGCCATTTTATACCACAATCAAGTAACTGTTGCCCTCAGTGGTCATAAACATACTGTATCAAACACAACTTAAAAAGTAAATTGACCTTGCAATTTAACTCCTTGAAATTTAGCCTCTGTCTCTTTAAGATGCTCATCATGTCTCCGACACTCTGCCACGTCATCACAACAATGCTTTTCCATTAAGCCAGTTACAACAATTTTACCCCCTGCGACAGACTGGCGACCTGTCCAGGGTGTACCCTGCCTGTCGCCCGGAACGTTAGTTGGAGATAGGCACCAGCACCTCCCGACCCCACTAGGGACAAGGGTGTAAGAAAATGGATGGATGGATGGATGGATGGATGGATGGATGGATGGATGGATGGATGGACAACAATTTTACTGGTGTTGTAATGAGAAGTAGCTCATATGATAAACTCAGCATGTGCAGTTCCTCTTGGTGTTTGTTAATTGCTGCTGCTGCTAGTCTGTAGGAGCTGAGTGAGGGAGTCATGGGTGAGGGCTGCTTTGTGAGGCGGAAACTCAGTTTGGAGACTGAAGCTCTGAGGAGAAGCTGTGTGGAAAAGGCGGCGCTCGGTCATGCGTTTAGCACATTTGAATAGTTACCATTGAAGATTGAAGGATTTGTCAAATATGTAAGAATGAATCAAAGCAACACTCCAAGTATGTTTTTGATGAGGGAACAAGATCATAAAATGATGTAAAGCTCACAAAAGTTTATTTCAAATAATAGTGCCCATTAAAACTATTCATGCTATTTGAAAGGAACAGGTCTGTATTTCTGGGTTTTATACAGCTGCAAACTTATATTACACTTATTAACTCGGGTAAAATAAGAGCAGAATTGTAAACAGATTGATGACAGATTGTTAAAAACCTTTTATGGGATTCGCTGTCAGCAATAAAACAGCTGTAGGCTTGGAAATCTAATTAAGTCTGCATATCTTTTAACAGGACCTCAGTGTCTCTTGTTACTTTCTGAACAAAGACAAACAGCTGGAAACTATCTGTCTTTAAAACAGATGTCCTTTTCTTCTTCTCATTGCTGACACATCAGCTAATGCGCTTTCTCCGACCAGGGGTGTCAAACTCCAGTGATCAAGGGTTGTTGTCCTGCAGTTTTTAGATGTGCCACAGCTACAAAAACACTGGAATGAAATGGCTTAATTTCCTCCTTCTTGTGTAGATCAGTTCTCCACAGCCTTGCCAACGACTTAATTATTCTATTCAGGTGTGGTGCAGCAGAGGCACCTCTAAAAGCTGCAGGGCAGTGGCCCTCCAGGACTGGAGTTTGACACCTGTATAACCGGTGTCGGAGGATTTAACAATATTCTGTTTTGTGTATTTGAAAAAGAAAAATCTTGTTTTATTGTAATTTATGTTTGCAGATTTCACACTGTCTGTGTTTTTATAATGTTCTCTACAAAAGACTCAGATACAGGCAGTTTGTGCATTCAGTGCTACCAAAATAATTTTGCTTGCGTGAACCAACTCATCTGCGTGTGGATTTACTGATATAATAAACATGCCCACATTATTTTATGCAGGATTTCCAAATGGATGAGTGACTACACTACACTGTGCAGCACTGGATTCTACACAACAAGGCAGCTGAATTTGAATTACAGAGAATCAGTGCTGGATAAGCATAAAAACACACAAAAACATTCAAATTTGGATCAGAGAGAGATGAGATATCTCACCCCAGTCTGAAGTTTTCCTGGGCGCAAATTGCTGAAAGGGAACACAATAACCAGGAACTTCTCCAGAGTCAAGTACGTCAGGAGGAGAACAGATACCTGGGAGAAAATAATAACTATGAAAAATAGGAATAGTAAAAGTGAACATTTAGAGCATAAAAGCTTCCAATATTGCAAGGTCATTTTTATAAAATTTTTTCTATAACTGATAGCATATAAAACTTATCTTCATTTTCACTGCACACTGGTTGATTACTCACCTTAATGGATATTAGTATGTGCAGCTGCCAAGACCACTAGTGGACTGTCCATGCAGGTCTACTTTACATACACTCATGCTGGGTTGCTTTTGGATTTTAATCACTAATTCTAACCATTCTTTGCACACAGGAATTTTAAAAGCAACAATGATATTATTAAGTGGTTGCTTCCTAAATTTACAATTACATTAACCTTGTTTCCATGTGGACAATCACAGTGTAGTTCCAGTATTTTCAATTTAATTTCGAGTTTCTTCTTATCTTGACAATTTGGGTGAAATAACTGAAACTGAAAACTTGTTCCACAGAAGCAAATAAAATGAGATCTACCAATTTTTGTGAGGAAAAGGGTCCAGTACCCAAACAGAGTAATGCCTAAGGTTGTTGATATAGTAGTTCCCCTGCAACTTCCCCAGGAATATTTAGAGCATCTAAATATGATTTTTAACTGTGTCTGGATTTGAGAATATCCACAAAATATTCAAACTCAACAGCCATTTTTATATATCACATAAGTTGTTGATTAAAGTGTGTTGCAGTACCTCTGAGGAGAGCATGGCTAGAAAGCCAATGGTGCGACACTCCACACTCTCCATCCACAGCAGGGCGTTTCGATTGTACTGTCCCCGGAACTTCACATCAAACACTCCAACGAAAAACAAGTACACCCCCATCAGGCAGTCTGCACCTAGATGATAGGACACACACATATTTTCATAGAAACACCCCGGGGTGGGTTTATGTCTATCTGCCAGCTGTTGGTTGCTCTCAACAGAACAAAAAAAGTGTCTCATTAAAATTCAGAAACCTAATATTACTACCATTTGAGAGCAGTCAAAAGTAACAACCTGCCTGGGGAAATCTGCATTACTTCAAACATATAGATGAAACAAGATATTTACATACATTATAAAAAGTTGCATAACTCTTTTTTTCCTCTCTATTTAACATTAAATCAGAGTAAACTTTCATGTTTTATGTGAGGATAGCACTGTAATAATACTATGATATGATTACTACACCATTAATAAATCTAGAAAATCCCAGTTGATGATGTCAAGGCATTGAAAACCAAGAAAAGAATCGTTGACCTCTCTACAATTTTGGTTCATCCCTGTTTTTTCACTCAATTATGTGCAAGTTAAAGCGACATGAGAAGGAGATGAGTTCTGTGTTCAAGGGTTGAAAGTATTTTGGTTCTAAAACATGCACATGAACCCTAGCATAAAGCTAAAGAGGTTTTATTTTTCCTGGCTTTCAACACCAATTAAAAAAAGAAGAAAAATAGTATTTAATTGGTACAAGTCTTTAAGGAACTGAAATCAAGATTAAATAAAGTATGACTTGTTTTTATTCTTCTTATTATTTTTTTATTGCCAATTTTATCATGTTTTATGTAAAATTTGTATTTCTTATTTTATCACATATGTAGCTTTGATGTTGTAACTATTGTGAAGCACTCTGGCCAGCTAAGGTTGTTGTAAATGTGCTATATGAATAAACATTCTTATTATTCACAGCGAAACTATCTAAAAAGCAAGTGAAGCAACATAAAATACATCCTCTCAGGGGAAAAGACCTTGATTTTTAGTGGCATGTCTCGTGGTCCGATGAAGCAAAAAGTAAAGTGTTTGGACACAATGAACGCTGCTATATTCAGAGAAAAATGAGGAAGTTTTGCATGCTGTAGGACACAGATGGCTGGAGCATCATATTGTGTTGGTGTTTTGCTGCAGATGGGACTGGTACACGTCACAAAAGGACAAGAAATGTGAAAAAATAAAGCACTATCTCAAAACATCAGCTCAAAGTCATTTCTGACTTAGAAGTTAAATCTAAGTCATAAATGACATTGATTTCAAGTGGACAATGACCCTAAGCACATTGCTAAATTATTTACAAAGTTAAATCAGTGCTTGAAGTTGGCATCAAAAAGTCCTTATTTCTGTTCCATAGACAATTGGTGGGCAAAGCTAAAACAGTGTGTGTGATCAAGATAGTATACACACCCTAGTTCTGTCAGAAGGAAAGGACAAAAAAAAAATGTAACTATTATGGGAAACTTGGAGGAGGACAGGTAAGATTATTAATGCTAGTCATGCAGTTTTAAAGGCAGTTCTTCCGAAAATGTGATAAACATCTGATATCAAAACAAATAGAAATTACATGTCTAAGAAATAGAATTCTCTTTTGGTAAACATAAGTGAGCTAAATCAGAAATTATTTACTATAATTCTTTATCAATCAAAAGTTACAATTATATTTCTTTTAATACAATGTAAATACATGGTTTGGCTTCAGCTGTGCTTATGCATAAAAGTAAATTGGTGTACAAGAAGCAACAGGTAAAGCCAGGATTTATGAGCAAATACTTGAGGAATTAATGGAGGAAACGATGAGCAAAGGGCACAGACTCTGTGAGTGAATGGTAAGGTTATGCAAGAGAACTTGGAACATGAAAACAAAAGAATAATGCTGAAAGACTTTAAAGGCAGTCAGAAGAATTTTAATGGACTCAGTAAAAAAAAAAAAAAAAAAAAAACTCCCTACACACATTCCCACACAGTTAATAATCTCCCATCTTAGAAGCACCTGTCACTTTAAAAATCAGACTCCCACTATGTGTTTAATCATTTGTTAGAAGGTGACTTTCTTCAGTGCTGAAATGGATTACGACAATGCAGCTGAAATGTTTAAGCCATGCTGTCTATGTAATCCTAAAGTAAGTAGTGACAATGAAAATCAAACATTTGGATGTCTTGGTGTAAAAATATTGGATGGCATAAATATCTGGCACTGGTGTTCAAATGAGTAAAATTTAAGTATTTATTTTATTTAATTTTGTTTTAATATGTTATCCACACAGTAAAACAGCTGAACTTTCTTATTCACAGAAAAATATAAATAAAAAGACTAAAACAACTGAACTTAACAAGGTAAAGTGATAACAGACTCCTTGAGGCTCTGTTAACCAAGAAATAAGCACTTAAATGCATTTTTTTAGTCAGTTTGGTTTTGTTTCCTTTTATCAGAAACCCCTAAATAAAACCCTCTGCACTCAGTTATCTTGAAAGTTGCCTAATGAACAAATGATCTGCTTGTGTGTACTATTAATCACTATAAATCCAGCTGTTCTGTAAATGCCTGAGAGGTTTGTCGGAGTACATTAGAGATTAAAGTGCAGCATGAAAATGAAGAAAGGCAGCAGACAGGTCCGAGATAAAGTTGCAGTGATGCTTAATGAAATGCTAGGTTCTAACAATCATCACAAAAACTGAACATGTCAAAGAAAGCACTTTTTGATCCACTCAAACATCTAGTCCAAAACGTTGCTGTTCACCTAAACTGAGTGGCTTGATGAGAAGAGCATTATTTAGAGAAGCATCCGAGGAGCCACAGAGATCTGCAGCTCAGATGGTTTCAACTTTAACATTTACTGTATAGTCCACAAACCTGGCATGTAAGGAAGACTGTCTTTTCCTTAGTAACCTTGTTTGCCAAGCAATGTTGGCGACACAGATACTCTAGTCAGATGAGACCAAAACCAAATATGAAGGCCTTCAAATATATGGGGAAGTAAACGTATGCTGCCAAAACACTTATGACAGGTGAAGTTCACCTTCAAGCACCAGAGCTACAACAAAATGGTTTAGAATAAAACATATCTTTATGTTAGAATGGACCAGTCAAAGCACAGACCTAAATCCAGTTGAGAATCTTTAGCAAGACTTAACATTTGAAGTTCAAAGAAGGTAATAAGTGTGTCTGGGTTTGAACAATTTCCCAAAAATTAATAAACAAAAGTTAGTCTTTGGATGCTTGAAGTTGGTAGATCCATAACCCAAAGACTTCCAGCTTCAAATGTATCAAAAAGTGTTTCAACACATTTTTTTTGTGTGTTTTTAAGATTATTTTAATTTACAAAAACTTGTTAAATTTATGTATCACCTTCATTTTACTTTACAATTATGACATTTGCAAGGTCCTGTAAGACCGCAGTGACATTTTATAAAATGTTGCCTTCCTTAGTCAGGATTCAATCATGGCTTTACAATTAGGATCTTCCTATAAAAAAAACTAACAAAACCCCCCCAAAATATTTACCCATTAAATATCCCCATAGTTACAGGATCCTTTTTTCCTCAAGCATCTTTACAGACAGGATCTCATTTCAACACAACTTCTTAACGATAAAAAAAACATGAATAACAAAACAATAAAACTTGAACTCCTTTAAATAACTGAGAAATAAATTAAATAACTTAATTGACATCATCACAATAAACATTCATAGGGTTGTCATGGCTTTTTCAATAATTACCGATCTTATCCACATCCTCCAGAAAATTTTAATGTCGCTTATAAATTTGATTTATTGCCATTATAATACTTTCAAAATTTTGCTGGACTCCTAAAATTCTCTCATCAAATATATTTACAATAGATGTTGCAGTTACTCAAATTAATTTATGCACAATGTTATTTATATGCGATCAGTACCTGTCTCACACTTCAAACTGCTCATACTCTTCTCCCTACCTCACAAATTATTTTTGAATACATCCCTGTCCTTAGAGAGATAGGACTAATTGTCCTCCAGCTCTATTCCCATCATGTTTTCCTCCCAGGTTTGATTATTTGATTATTGCAATGTCATACGCAGTATAAAACTAAACGAAGAAGCAAAAATAAAATCTGCTTGGTGTCTCATTTCGGATGAGACTCTACTGAATTATTATTAATGGACATGAAACTATTTAATTCTCTTTTTATTTGAATATCCTCTTTCATTTGGCCCTTCTAACAGAACAACTTTTAATAACTTGCCATTTTGATATTTCTTTTTTTTTTGCAAAAAGAAATGAGAAGCACAATAGATGTTGATGTATAACTTAGCAATAAAGCTACATCACCCTCACATTTTAAAAGTATAGATAGTTTTTAAGCATAATCAAAGTAACTAAAAGCATAGGTGACAAGTGCTATACTTCATTAATTTAAAACTGTTTAGCTTTGGATTTGCACCTTTTTCAGATTAAGCGATTCAAAGCACAATATTTATGGTAATTGCCAATAGCTAAATTAGTTTGAAAATGTCAGTTGAATCTGTAAAAGCATATAACTGAAAAATTCTATGCTCTTTCTGACACTCTGCCTTCACAAAGTCATCACTACTTTGCTCCTCTATTAACCCATTAACAACCTTTTTTACCACTGCTTCACTGAGAAGTTGCTGGTATAACAAGCTCAGTTCCACCACCAACTTAATAAATAATTGCACTGAAAAGGACTGATTCTGAATCATCAAGGTGAGCAGCCGAGTTGCCTCAAATAAGTCCTCAGCATGTCCATCAGTGCAGAGCTTGCTTACACTGGCAGCATGGTGGGAGAATATCTGCATGTCTAAAGAGAGGAAGACTTTTGTAGGACAGCCTTTTGAGGAGGCAGCATAAAAAATACTTCTGTCAAAGAAAGACTCAAATTTTAGAGGAAGTACAAGGATGGACCGCACATGAGTGGTGCAACATTATTTTCTCTGATGACTCCTTCTTCAGATCTTTTGGGGCATCTTAAAAAGCTTTTGTCCACATAAGAAAAAGTAATGGTTATCATGAATCATGTGTTGTGGCAACAGTTAACCATTCTGAGACAAACTACATGTGGAGTTGCTTATGAGAGACAAGAACACAGCCAAGAAATGAAAAATTGGGATCAATAGATATGAGGGTAACTTTTTCCAAAGATTTGAGGAATAATCCAGCACATTTTCCAGAAATACCAGAGAAAGAACATAGTGATGAAAGCTTGGATCAGCAGCCACGAAAATCCTAAGACAATCCTGTTGACAACCAGTGATCAATTCTTCAACCGGATAACGAGATGGCAACAAATTGCAAACAATAAAGCAAAAATGGTTTGCCATCAATCAGGATTTGGTCCAGAGGTTGAAATTTGCCAAGTCAGAGTTAACAGAAACATACTAAATATTCAGTCATCACATATAAATCAAATCTAAAATAGTTTTTAACTTTCTACACAAAAAAATCCACATATTTTCTGCATGTTCAACATCACATGTTGAATGATTAAGAATGTGAAGTGTTAAAATCCCAAACATTTTAATGCTACAATGTGTAAAACACATTGAATTTCCCCACAAATTACATGTTGTATATGGTGTTGATGTGAAATTCAAGAGATTACACTTGATGTAAGAGCAGAGACAAAATGAAATATTTTGCTCTGTGTGTAATGAATCTATATGTGTCTACATTTGATGTTCATGTAAAACCTAATAAAATAGTAAATTGAATTTCTACATTGCTTTTTGCTCATACCAACCACTCAAAGTGCTTTCCAATTGATTTTCATTCAGAGTTGCGCCGACAAATGCTTACAGATTAATACATTGATATGAAGATTGTTGAATCTGGACATGAACTCATAATCAGTGGAGAACCAAACAACTACACTTCCTACCGTGACACACATAAAATACACACAGTGGGAACTTCATGTGTTTTTCCTTTAGTTTTGTGACATGCTTTTTGTCAAATTATTGTTCGCAGGCATAGCACAGAAATGTGAAACATTCTGAAAAACAAAATGACCTTAATCCACAACAGTGTAATTTATAGCATAAATTGGTATACATTGAAATCAGTGAATCTCTTCCTTCTTAAAAACAGTTTAATGATGTGCGGATACTTACAGCAGAGGACTTTGATGCAGGCAGCATGTAGATTGTTTTCTGCACGGATCAGTGATCTCATACCGATGACTAAGAGATTCCCAAAGCAGGTAATGAAAGCCATGACCCAAACAGACACCCGCAGCACCATGTTTGCCAGCAAGTCCTCAAATGAAGAGATGCCATCTGTGTTGGGCTTGCAGGATCTCACATGAGGAGCATAGGAGCAGTACTGGAATTTCTTAAAGTAGCTGAGATGGAGAAAAACAAATGTTAATGATGGCAGCGGAAAAAAACAAGGAGACAGACATTGACTGCTCATGAAAAATGTAATGTAATACTACTTATTCAGTGGTGGCATTTCATCAAGATCTTACTTACATGTGTGAAAGGTTCTTCATGGGAAGAAACATTTTGGTCTGAATATCTGGTATCTCGATACCTTCCAGAGCCCTGAATAAAAACAGAAAATATTGCCACTGGTCAGAGAGCAGGAGGCATGTGGGTGGGGCAAGTGTACACAGCAATAAAGTCACATTAAAATATTTTTTTTTTGCAATGTGATATATAATATATTTTTAAAATGCTTTAAATAGTTGGTTGAAGGTTAAAATAAAAGGTTTTAAATTTAGTCAGCAACAGAATATTAGTTGTTGGTAGGCAATTCTGTTTTCAAAGAAACTATTGAAACTCAGATGTAACAGTGTGTTTTATACTTACAGAGACTGAAGCTGCGTCAGGTGGTTGAAGTGACTCGGATGAATGTGGAGAAGAGGATTGTAGGATATATTTCTACAGAAAGAAATACTTCAAGATTACTTGCAAAATCAGTGTGGGATCGCTTGAAAAATCAGTAAATATTTTGCTTACAGAAAATTTCCAGCTTTTTTTTTGTTAACGTCTGCCTCAAAATACCAAAATTCCAAGATTTCCTGTTGGAATCTTGGAATTGTTGTGGACTTAATCTACAACACCTAAAATCTTTTAAAATTTTGTGTTATTTAGTTCTATTGTTATGTTATCCTGTCACCATCTTTAGATATAAGACTTTTGTTTCTGCAAAAGTATTTATTCCCCAGAATTTTTGAGGACTTAGTTATTTATATGCAATTAGAACTTGTGTTCTAAGAGTCTCCCACCTTCTGCTCAGAGATAATACTTCTACGATGATAAATCACTATAAATCTTCACATTATGAATTCAGCTGGAGACTTCGCTATTATTACATTTGTTTTGGATGATCACTCTGTTACACATTAAGATGAAGTTCGGGATTCCATTGATAATGTCATCACGCTTCAGTAACTTTATATTTTTCAAAATATTACTCAACATTAGTCATAAAAGTAAAAGTAAAGAAGGGAGTGGCTGTATGATATTTATTTAGCTATGTGACAATTCTAGTGATGCAACACAGGATTATGGGTGTTTAACTGAAGCAGAGAAGCAATGTGTGTATCTCTGCTCCGGTGCAGTTCGTTGCGAACCGCCCTCTGGGCAGCGGCTCCATGAGGACGTCAAATAAAACAAAAGCTGTTGTATCACCCCAGTCTATTTAAGTACGAAAACTATTAAAATTTGGGTAATTTCATAAATCAAAGATATTCCCTGGGGTTTCTTTGATTCCACTTTATAGAATGTCAAAAGTGGACATGTCTGGGGAAAAAGGGGATGTTTGGTCACTGTTTAATATTGATCAGTGTTCTGACAAACTTCTCCCATTCAGCAGAAAATTTTGGTCATCTGACACTGCAGTGTGGTTGGAAACAGACAACAGCACAACTGTTAACACTGGATCGGATTCAAAACAGAAACCACACCTCTGGTCCATTAATTAATCCTTTGCCTTGTAGACAGAACAAGCCACAAAACTACTTAACAGACTGCATAACAATGTTTGGCCTATAAACTTTTTTGTGTAGCTGATCCCAAACACGACTAAAAGCATGACAGTGTTTAACCTTAAATAAAAAATATGTATTTCTGACAAGCTGTACTAGGGGTTTCCAAGCCCAGTCATTGAGACCTGATATCATGCAATGTGTAGCTGTATCTCTGCATGTCGTCCAGGCCTGGCAACAAGGCATTCATTTGATACAGGTGTGCTGGAAAAGGGACGCATTAAAAAGTTGCAGGATAATCGCTCTACAGGGGGCTGAAGTTGACAATTTGTACCTCAGTGACATTTTTGAATGAGGTTGACATGACCAGTAATAGAGGCAGGTTTATTTATTATTTCAGGAGCATCATATTTCTCCTGATTTTTCTAATTAAACTGGTGTTAAGTTGGTCCATACGCTCAACTGAAGTAAGAAATGAATCTGAACAGGTAACATGACAGAATTTTTTTTATATTTGGAGCTAGTCATTATAGTAATTGCCTATGAAGTTGGAGTCACATTGAAACCATTTTACTGGTAGTTTTTAGAACTTTTAAATGAGGGAACACAGCCTTTATTCCTGACTTCATTAATCTTTCAGCTGCTGTCACAATTATTCTTATCTTGGCATATGTGTTGGCATTTCAAATAATTCATTTCAGGAGCTTCTAAACAGGAAGATTAAAGCTATTTTTTTTTTATCCTTTCACTATTTGAAGTATGTGTATTGCTTTTAAATACACCCTGGTTGCATGTTGGAAAGAAAGAAGCCATTTATAGTATACAAATGTTTCAGCACAAGGTGTATTGGTTTAGCTGTATCATCACTGTCTTGTTTTATCACTTTCTTTTCATATTAATAATGTCTTGAAGACCTAGTGATGAAAATTTTAAACTCTATCCAGAATATGAGTGCCCCAAAGTGGTAAAATAATAATTTAATGATAAATGTTATTAAATATTTTAAGTGTATGAAGCACTTTGGGCAAACTTTGTTGTTTTTATCTAGTGCTATATAAATCTAGAGACTATTTGATTTGCACTCTGAATTCATAAAGTAGGAAAACTCTAAAGCAGAAGTCAGATGTGGATAAATATAGGATAAAGGAAAGGAGTGACTCAGCCAATCAGAATACATGCTGGACATGCAGCTGAGGTCATTTGCTTGCAGCCAATGTCTGGAGACTTTTGGCTTTTGATTTACTTTAAAATAACATTCACTTGCACAACATTTTTATTATCTCAGTTTCTCTCTAAAGAATCATTTTAAAAATATAGAGAAATACAGAATAGTTTTGATTCTTTTAATTTTCTTCGTCAGCAGTTTATACTAAAGACGTGTAAGAAATGTTTTCCTCAAACTGAAGTGTTCCAGTAACAAAAACACTGGTGCTCATTTTGATCCTTTCTTCAGGTTTTTCATGATCTAGGGTAAAATGTTCTGCATGATGGCTTAAGCTTGGGATACACTAGAATAGAGATTACGAGAAGGCATGGAGTTCACACTAACAGAAGTTTTTGTTTCATAACTGAAAGACCGGGATCACATACTTAACTGCAGCTGCTGAGGGATCACATACAACGGGATTTATCAAACCAGCTATATAAAGCCAGCTGAGTGGAGCAAACTCTAGTGGAACCTCCTGGAACAATTTGAAGGAACAAACATACCACCAGGTGGCAGTAATAGAAGATACTCCTTTTCCCCTCCCTTCTACAATCAAGGAGATGCAATCTAAAATGCTTACTAGTACTTTTCCCACAAGTCATTGTGTTTCAGGCTGGGTAAAAATGTTAGTTCTACCCCAGCAGGTAACACTTTAATGTTTGGATGTGAGTGTGTGCAAAAAGCCATGTTATAAAACTTTTATGTTATGTTAAAACCACTTAATTCAAATTGGTTTCTTTAAAATTAGACCCAACCAAACCACTGTCAAGAAGAATTGCTTTAATTTATTACCTTTATGTTTTATTTATGACTGGAAATGTTTGGTTTATTTTACTAATGTACTTTTATTTCTCGTGGTTTTTTATTTGCTTTTTTTTTATTACCCTGTAGACTGCTGCATCTGATGGTGCAATGCACAGTTTTTAAATATGCCCACTATTGTTTTGCATTAACAATAATAATTTTGCATGCTTAAAAAAAATAATCACACTACACGAGTATACACAGACTCGAAGAAAACATTTGAAACACTATTTTGTATTTCATTATATTGTTCACTTTGACCCTACTTTTGAACCTAATTTTATTGCTAAATTGTCATGTCATTATAACTTAGTCACAATCCACAGGAGTTTGAGTTTGGTTGTGTTTTTTGTTTGCAGTTTAATTACTTCCTTGTGTGCAGTTTAATTACTTCCTGGCTTTATTTATGTTCTTTGGGTCATATCCTATTCAGCTTTCTGTTTTCAATATTATTACAATGCTGTTGCCATTCTTGCTCATTCCTTTGTATTTAGTTTATTCCTGATCGTTCTCATGTTCTTTTATCCGCATATTTTGGTTTATTCTCTTATTTTAGTTCCGGACCTTTCCCTAATGGTTTTTCAATGCTTTTTTTAGTCTTAGTTCAGCTTCCTCAGTGTTAATTAGTCTCCATACCTCAGTTTTCCTGCTTTCCTTCTCCCATAGCTGTTCCACATTTCTTCCGATTAGTTCATATTTAAACCCTGCCTCAGTACTGGTCCTGGTTTTTTATTGTTCCCTCAATTGATTATTCCATTCTATGCCCTTTTCTATGGTCATGCGTTTTGTCTTGTTTACCTTGGACAAGACCTTAGAATTTCCTTTTTTATTCTAACTTTCAACATGCCTTTCTCTAGTGACTGACTGCATTTTAGCCCTGCTGCAAACACAGAAAATATTTCAAAATAAGAATAGTTTACCACCAAAATAAAAAGAGAAAAAAATCACCAAGTGAATATAACTAAATGCATTTTGTAGGACTTGCACATAACTGGAAGAACATTTTTCTGTTCCGTTCGCCAACCAAACACAAATCTGTTTAATATATTTACACTCATTATTTAATCTCTGTCTCAAATCCCTTCAAATCTTAACAAGATGATGAAATAGCCAGCAGGACAGACGTTTTAACTAGAGGGGCAGTTAATGATGAATGCAAACCTGCAACACACAAAATATCATTTGGTCAAGGTTCCTTCTCATTTAGTTATCCTCATATCTGGAACAGTTTGCCATTAGCAATAAAAATGTTAACAGATCTTAAACTTTTTAATTCCCAGGTGAAAAAAATGGTTGAAACAAAACCAAATCTGTTAACACTGATATATACCAACCTACTTTATTGTGGAGAATTAGTTTTCTCAAATATGCATTTTTGTGCATTTCTTAATAATTGCAGTAATTCAGCGTATGTGTGTGTGCGTGTGTGATGGGACTCTTTAATTCTAATTTTGCTGTCTTAAAAAAGATCAAATCAAGGATTAGGTTTGTAAATTATGTTGTGGGTTGAAAACGTTCGTATAAAACAACAGTTGCTTTGTTTTTGTCATGTAACATTGTTTACTGTGCTGTCCTTGATTAAATAAGCATGAATTGAATTGAAATAATTACATTTGTTTGTCACATGATTTTCTAACACGTAACAGTAGTAGAACTGCTTCAAGCCTCAGAACAGAAGAAAACTTTTCTGTTTTAATGAAGTCTCCCTTTTTCTCTCCAGCAGGGTAAAGCTCTTTGAATCCTACCTTTAAACTAGAGATCTTCATACTTTCTTTAGTCCGAATACTTTAAGCTCCACCTTGATTTGTCAGGGTTACAATATGCACAAAATAAAAGACAATGTTTGAATCTTGGTATAATTTGTTACTCACAGTTTCAGGAGGGACTTGGAGAGGTTCTTGAATGTGTTCTTTGGCAGCTCATTGATTCTATTACCAGAAAGATTTCTAAACAAGATTGGAGGGCAGGAAAAGAAAAATTACCATATTTTATATTTATGTAAGGGATTATCAGTGATAGCCTGCAGAAAGTATTCAAGTTTGAAAAAGTATTCATGCTACTTATACTTATAATAGTTTATCACATTACAAACACCTATTTAAATATGGTTCCCTAAATATTTTATAAATGAAGTATAAAAAGTGTGGATTGGATTTGAATTCTGCAAACCTGACTCAACGGTTTGCAAAACCATATTTCACTGGAATCATTTCTGAAAGTCCTTTTGGGCGTTTCTCTTCTAGTCTTTAAACTGTCATTTCTTTCCTGAATGGAGAATGTCAGCAAAGGTTAATTTTCAAGTTCTAAATTATTTAGTTGGAGCCATGGCTGTTTGCTTAGGGTCATTGTCCTGCTTGAGGCAGAACCTCGATGCCAGCTGTAAAAAGTCTTTTACAGCTTTTAACATCACTCCTACAGAAGCAACAATTTCAGATGAATTTAAACAAGTAAGAAATGAGCACTGTATAAGAGATATATGTCAGTGAATGTCATTTAATTCCATAGCACAACCCTTAATGATGCATCCAGAAATAATATGTTACTTGATGTGAAGCATATTTCCTCTGCCAATGCTGGGTTATAGTACTTTGCATAGATATTAATGTTGCTATTTAGGTCTTGCCATGCACTCTTAGGGTGGGGGCATTTTCTAAGTGACTCTCAGTCATTTTTAGTTTGGTGCCTTTGTATCTCTAACCCCCCTTTCAAGCTCATTGTATAGCGCCAGTATAGACAAAGACAAAAATCTCAGAAATAAAAGCATGTCTTTAACTTTGCCATGCAGTTAAATAATTATGAATTCAGTTCTTACATTTTGCTAAATTAATTTGCAGGAAACGTAACACGGCTTATTGAAGACCTATTCCTTTATCTGTTGACTAACAGCAGTGGTAAAGGTCCAAAGCTGCTGAATATCTTCCACTAAAACAAAAATCTCAACTAAATGTAAATACCCATTATGCAGAAGTATCAGTCTTGACTGAAAACATTTTTAATCAAAGTGAGCGTGTGCTGATGTGTCCAAATATGTGCACAGAAAGAAAGAAAAAATATATATAGGCTACTCACAGTTCACCAAGCTTCCACAGAGACTGAAATGTGTCTTCAGGGACTCTTGTGATTCTGTTGTCCATCAGTAATCTGAACAAGACAGGTTTGCAGTCAAAAAGCATGCAGATTGTTCTCAAAACACTGGATGAATGCAATAAAAACATACCAGCCATATTGGATAAATCATTTGATGTCTCTATCATATACTCACAGGACTTCAAGTTTGCTGCATGTTTTTAAGATGGAATAGTTGAGAGTCTGAATCTGGTTTCCCTCGAGATCTCTGAGAGAAGAGATAAAAGCAAGGCAAACAAAATTAACATTTTGGTGAAAGGGTTTAAAAATAACCACAAGGGGTCAGGTGTGAACATGAAACTTGCAAAAGAAACTGAGATCTTAGAAGAATTAATATAAATATAGTTTTGAAATATGTAAAACATGTAGAACTCTGAAATGTTAAATTATTAATATTAAATATACCAATCAAGTGTAATCACCACTACAACAGACAGGCCATATGGTAAAAATACATGTTTTCCCAATAGAATAATATTTAAAGATTTCCAAGAGAAAACTTAACATTGCAGTGAAGGAATATTTAATTCCAGGGCAGGGAAGGTAGCACCGGTGTGACAGGAGCTCCCTGGTTGAAAACTGTCACTTACTGCAGACGTTTAAGGCATTTATTTGGAAATCTAGATACAATCCCTTTACAATATTCCACCCTGGACATGATGAATGAATCAACTTTTTTTTCAACTTCAGTTAAAGAAGGGAAGATTCTTATTTTGACTATTTTTCATAGATAAAGTAAGTAATGCTGTACATGGGAATAATTAAGAATTAAGAGACAGATCCTGATAAAACTTAACACCAATGGTTCTCATAATATGTGATCAAAGTAATACCATCCTGTGTAAAAAATAAATTATAAACTAAATCTCTGAGTTTTAGACCACCAAATTTAACTACAGTGCATTCAATTCAATTTATTTATATAGCGCAAATTGACAAGAAGTCTTGAGTCACTTTACAAAAACATATTTAAATTCAATCATCCATACATTCTAATTGATTCTAGTTATCTCACATTACAGTAGGCGCAAGAATTGTACAAAGTTGCTTAAAATATTTCTAAGTAAACCCAGTAGATTGCAGTGAGTCATTGACTTGCAGCTTTCACTCCTCCTGGTCGAAAAGAAAATCACTTTCATTGTGTTGAAAGTGATTTTCAGCACAATGAAAATCACTTTCATAGATAAAGTAAGTATCTATGAAAGTAAGATAAAGACATGTTTGTTGACTTTGGTTGACTATATCAGTTTTAAAACACTTAAAATGTAGTAAATGGAAAAATATATATCGGTGTATCATGAGAGTTTATAGATAAATAGAGGTGGGAATCATCTATTAAACTACATATCTGATTTTCAAACAATATTTATCAAGAGAAGCTAAACACAATATATTTAAGTCTTTCCACAAAGATACTGTGTTCAGGCATGTTGACAGCAGCATTAAACTCCAACAGGACAAGGACAGAAATGTGGCTGTATGGGAGCCATTTTTAACTTTAACTAATGTAGCTTTAGTAATGTAGTTCACCCTAATCCTGAAAAATTGTTGCTTTGTAAATAGGTATGTGATTGTGAGATCTACAAATGAATATTACTATCAATCCATCAGCAGCAACTATATTTGTATTTTATAAAATCGATTACAAGTAACTTAAAGTCCAGCTTTGTAGTGGGAGCACCTTAAGCTGCAATCTGTGGTGCAAACAAACCAAATTATTAGTAGAACAACTCAAATAGAATCAACAAACAAAACCCATCACAAGATAATCACAAACGCATAATTAAAAGATTACCAGACCATCAAAGAGAGATATTAAGAACTACACAGAATGAGTTTTAAGCTGGTGTGAGCAAGCTCAAGTGTGGTAATCAATTCGATTTGATCATAATTAGATTGTGTGATTTTGTTTTCATAAATGTTTGATTCCAAAAGAGAATAAAAACAGTGGTGTTTTCTGGTATTTTTCTAAAATAAAAATAAAAACACATTTAAACAACCTGAGTAAATTTGAGTCCAGGACTGCAGAGTGCTCCAGACATTCAGACACAAAAGCTGCAGAAAGCATGAGGTCATAGAAAATTTCAGTCTCATCTTACGGATGATGCGGCTGGTCAAACTGACCGGCCACAGCGACATCAGCTGAAGAAGCCTGTTAGTCAGAAGCATCACTCTAACCTCTCCGCATCCTTTTTTAATATGTCCTTATTGTTCACTCACATGCACTGGACACACAGTCACATCGCTGTGTGGTGCCCTGTACACAGAGGATATTATCCTCGACATGGCCGTCATGAGTTCGACTCCCGTCGTTGATACCTTTGCCGCATGTCTTCTCTCCCTTCCTGTCATATTATTTTCAAATACAGGCCACTAGCACCGCAAAAAAATAAATTAAAAAAAAGCACTTTCTCTCTCCTTTTCTAGCACACAAACAACATCAATCAAATCTCTCACTACACACCTGCATGCACACAAGTACACTGTCAGAGCAGACTCACAGCCAGTCCAGGGCAGGCATGTGTTGACAGAAGCTGGGATGAGGAAGCTGCTGCAGTGAGGTGTGCACCATCGATCTGAGGAGACAAGGGACATTTTACTGCACAGAGATTAGACTTTACAGAGTGGGAGCTGCTGCCTTGATCACCGTGACGTTCAACCTAGATAAGATTCTTGTCTTACACTGCTTGTACTCCAGCCTCTAGCAGCTGAAGGTGAGCTGAGCCAGATTCTGGTCAAAAGAAATTAATTGCTGAAATTAACTATAGTGAAAACTTTGTTTTTATTGTGAAATTTTTAGGTATTTATTCCTTATAAATCTTTATGAATATACAAATGAAGGGCAGTTTTGTCTTTTATGTTTAGCAACCTGTGCTAAACATAAAAGACTCTCTGGACTTTTCTGAGGTTTTTCAGAACAGTCCAGAGGCAGCCTTCTTAATAAGCTAATTTTCTTTGAGCTCTGATGTCGTGGCCTCAAGATGGCTGCAAAGCAAACCCTACTATCCAAAACAGACTTGAAAAAAGCATGCATATCCTAAAGCAAACACTGTATGATGGGATCTTACTTCAGAAGTTGAAACTTTGTTGTCCCTCATCAAAAAGATGTATGGAGTCTTGTGAAATGCACTCTCTTAGTGCTACTAAATTCAATGTATTTTATCCAGATTTCATGTGAAAAGGCATCAGAGAAGTGCATTATTGATTAGTGGACAAAAATTTAAACTTGCCTTTTTTTACCAAAATGATTCGGGGAATCTTTTCAACGTCTTTGCATTTGTAAAGATCGACATTTACACCATCAATTGGTCAAAAAATTATTGGCGTTATCTAGGTGAAAGTTGAACCTCTGCCCAAATCAGAAGCTTTTTGTAGCTTCTAGTAGATTGTCCTACAGGCTTGTTTAGCTCCATCCATCTATTAACTCTGATCAACTTCTCTCTCCATGCGTAAGGAAAAACATCACCACTGAATGATGCTTCCACTGCCATATTTTAGTGTCTTAAGAGTGAAGCACAGTCTTTTCTAAAAAGTTGCATTTTAGTCTAATCAGACCACCTGCTACATGTTTGTTGTATCTTGACAAAATTCAAATACTTCTTGTGTTTTTCTTCTTGCCACTTTTATATACAAGCGATATTTGGTATCACTTCTTGAGCTACTATAAACCTATTAGCTTCTTCTCTGAATAATGCTCTTCTGGCCCAGCCTGTCAGTTTAAATACACATTGTGCATGTTCTATTTTTGGATAATGGACAAGGGACATTTACCCTTGTCCATTATCCAAGGGGAATGGTGTGTAAAATTTACCATTTTGAGTTTTACATTATGTCGTAATGTTATTCCCTCATCCCAAACATACCTGGAGTGCTGTTTTGATACATTCATGCATGTTAGGGGAATCCTTAAATCTTCTGTGAAAACCATCCAGGGATAACTAAACGCCTATTTATCCATAGCTCCTCCCTGGAGGTGTAATCCCAAGCCGAGCTTCTTCCTCATAAAGCACAAACTATTTGTCAATCCAGTGCTCCTGAATATATATATATATACTTGATTATTCTATAATATGGCACTACGTGGGTGGAAAATACATAATTCTGCCCCTTTAAGCTTACCCTCAGCCCCAACCTCTCTGTTCATGATGCGGTTTTTTCACTAAAAAAAGCTCTCTGAGGCCTCATCAGAACAGCTAGATTTATACTGTGTTTAAATGATAAAAGATTAGATTTCATTTACTAATTAAGCTATTTCTGAAGGTAATTGGTTGCATTTTATTTTATTTAGGGGTATCAGCATATTGGATGCTCATGAACGCTAGACGCAAAGAAATTCTCAACATCTGAATTTCATGAGGTATTATATGTCACAGAGTAGCCTAATGGAATCAGTTCCATTCTTTTTACAGCTTGAAGATAAGGAATGAGGGCAAAAAAATAGCAGCATAAGTTGGACACTAATTTAAGAATGTGTTTTCTATTAAATCTTCAACAAAACAAAGCAGAAACATGAAAGTGAAATACTGAATGATTGAGAACAGTTTCTATAAGATCAATAGATCTGACTATGGGCATTAAATGTTTTCTATATTTTGCATTCATGTTGCCAGCCTGACGATATCCCCAACACTGCAGAAAGTTTGAATTAATTCAATCTATTGTGCCAGTGCTGTTGTTTCTGATCTATTTTGTGCAATGAATTCTAAGTGCCTCATCAAATGTAGCACTCTCATAAAAACTTTAAAACAACCGCCCACAGTTGCTTTACAAAAATACTTCTCCGTTTTGTTTGGCACTGTTTTCTGATTCTGTCTCTTCATAGTCAACAACTTTATGACTTTCTCTTCACAGTCTTTGCCCTTGTGGGTTTATTTCTTTTCATTTCCAGCTGAAGTAGTCCAGGCTATGACAGAAAAAAATGCTTTTACTCTGATTGTTAATAGACATGAGGTAAAGCTTTTGATCCATGGACAAACGATCCCTTTTACAATATCATATGCAAACCTTCAATATATTATCTAATAATAAGTGTCCCAAAACGTTTTTGCTTCAGTTATATAAGATAATGAGATTTTCAGCTTGAATTTTGCATTGCATGATACAAATGTTTACAGCTTAATACCTCTTTTTTTGTTTTACATGTATCAGTGAATGAGTTTGTTAACTAATTTTTTCGATTTGAAGCTTGTTAAGAATGTTACCAAGACTATTTGTTTCTTATTAAACAATTTCATTGATCAGAAAAATCAAAGCATCAGGAATACAAGTTTGTCTCCTTTTTTCTAATTTAGCCATAAAAAAAAATAAAGACAATGTAAAACAAAAGTGTCAAAAATGAAAAATTTCAGTACTTATGACTTCTTCAGTTTGAATTATCAATACATTGTAGAAGGGGTTGCCATGTCTTCTTGAATTGTTTCCTAATGATAACCTCATTCTTTCCAGATGAGAGAGTCTTACCATTTTCGTCAGACATAATTTAGAAGATGAAACTTCTGTTTTTTCTATAATATCAAAACAAGCTTTCTTAAAATCTTAAGATAAGAGTTATTATTGGCATTTATTAATCTCAGAGAACTAATCAGAAACTCAGTAGAATCAAAAGTGGGTACAGTCTCAGCTCTGTATGGCAGATATCTGATAAAGTTTAAAATATGATCAAAATGGAGTCAATTTAGTACAAAGTAAGAATGAATATAGCATTAGTCACATAGTGGGGATGTATTGGGGAAAATATGCAACTTTGGTTTAGAATAATGAAGTCTGAATAATTTTAAATTGAATAAGGTGATTTCTAGAGTAAGCAAAGCACTTGTGTACATTCTTTAAAGCGATATTCCAGAGTTCATTACTTATCTTCATTTTCAATTCCTGCTTCCAATCTTCCCTTAAGCCCTGCATGAAATCACAAATTATAAAACAGGGATATAAGTTGTCCTTCCCAATACCACCTAAATTAAAATATTGTCAAAGTCGCTTGATTTTATATTTTCTGAAATGTGCATGTGATTTTTGATGTGCCCTGATCTACATCTGAAATTTGTGTGTCGTCCTGATTCCCAAATCTATCTATTGTGTATAACCTGAATCAAAAGTGGAGGAGACAAAGGATGGATTCAGATCAAATTAAATTTATTTGAAATGAGGAATTCAAATATAATTGAGTTTTTATCTGTTTTCAAATGCATATAGTGCATATGGTGCTGCAATGAATTGATTATAAGGCTAAAATAAGTACTGTTGGAATTAGTTTCTTCCATGCCTTCAGCTGGAGGCTAAAATTGTTAAAGTTTTGAGCAATGTTATTCAAAACTTTGCTAGATTGATTTATCTTAACTATGACAAATCAATCTAACAAGGAAAAAAAAATTATGATTAAAGTTAAGGAGGAAAGGAAGAAACCCAAAATGTTGTAATTTTCAATATATCATGTAAAACAAAGAAAAATGTATGTAGTATCCTACATGACTTTTTCTTTCTCAAGCAAATCTAAAATGCCCTCCACAGTTATTGGCCATGCTGGTAAAAAAAAGACTTTCGATTATTATGGAGAAATGTTGACTGCATTAATGCAAATCTTAGCTTAGGTAGAAGATTTATTTTACATCCTTCCCATCCTCTTCAGTCTGCAAGGTGGCAGGATAAAATGAGGTCCTTCACCAACCTTGGTTCTCACAGCTAATTTAACATTTTGAGGTTTTTTCCTCTGCTGTAGATATGGCAAGCTTGGACAAGAAGCTATTTTCTAACTTTCCGAGATCAACAAACATCTGGTATCACAGAATGGTGTATTTATTTGTCTTCTTGTTTGGCCAAAAGAAAGCAACATATTTATACACCAGAAAAACATTGTAAAGTAACATTACAATTTAAAAGTTCTTAGATACTCTCATTACTCAACCAACTTTAGTAAATATTGTAAAAATATTTCAGTCTCGAACTGTGCAGTGTCGAGATAGAGTGAGCGCCCATATACTGCTGAAGTTTATTCCTTCATTGAATTCTGCATTTTACTGTGATCATTTCAATCCCATTTAAATTGCATCTCAGAATACTACTTGTGGGTTTGGCAAATAAAGGCATACTTTTAGTCTACCACTTTGAAGAGGCAAAGAGAAAGAGAAAACACTTATTGGAGTCAAGTGTCAAGCCTGAGTTTTAGAAGGACATGCTGAGATGTGCTTGAGCTCTAAACAGGCCTGAGGAAAGAAAACAATAACAAAAACAAGTCTCACCCAGACAGCCTGTGAACAAGTTTGAAGAAGACAACAGCTTCAAGTAATTTTCCAAAGTCAGTCAAAGTCAGTTTGGTTTGTATAGCACATTTAAAGGCAACTATTGCTGACATAAGTGTTTTGTAGCCAGATAAGACATTTAAATTCAGCCAAAGTAGTTGCAATTAAATCTAAAACGCATAAAAAACAAACACCGTCATTTTATGACAAATTTTACACATAGGTGTGAAGTGAAATGAAAATTTGACATATTTTTAACAAAAATAAAAACCTGAAAAGTGTTGCCTGTATTTGTGTTTTGTGCTCTTCGGTCAATAGCAAAGCAACTTTTGCACATCAACTTTTATGGCTATGCATTTACCCACTTTTCAGTTCTATTGACAGGAAATTCCTTTTTATTTATGACTGAGAAATTCCAACAAATGAAAACACTTTGGTCATACTAATAATGTGTGTTAAGGATTGTTCTCTCTCCCAGTCTCAAATATTTTCTAGATTTTTTCCAGGACTGCCCTTTCTTAAGCTCTATCCATTTTCCCATTACCTCTGACATAGTGCTGTGCATGAAGGACAAAATAATTTAATGTTTGTGTCATCTGACCAGAGCATCTTGTTCTACATGTTTGTTATGTCCCTTAAGGTTTGCGGCAAACTGCAAACTGGACTGTTATGATTATGACTAAGTCCATGGATATGAATATCCCCTGTTTCTCTGTCGGAGTACTTCAGCCCTCTTGGGTGTTTTTTGATTAATGGTCTCCTTGCCCGGGGAGCCAGTTTAGTTGTCCCAGTTGGTTTGCAGTTGTGCAAACCTTCCAATTGATTGAACAGAGCTTCATTATAGAATCAAAGTTTGGCTGATGTTCTATAACTAAACCCTGTTATAAACTTTTCCCCAGCTTTATACCAAACTTGTCTGCTGTGGGTCTTGGATTTTATGATACAGTTTGTTCTTTAACGAACTTCAGAAGCCTTCACACAACATCTGCATTTATACTGAAACTCAGCCACCCATTTCATTTATTCTCTAATTAGGTACAGTCAGATGGTTGAACTGGATTTTATTGTGATTAATTCCTGAATTGATCCTCTAAAAATAATTTTTTCAATATTTGTATTTGTAAGAAAAAAAAACATGCGTTTTTCTTCCACTTCACAATTATCCACTAGTGTAGGTTATCACATAAAATAACAATAAAATCCATAAAATCTTGTGACTGGATACAAAGTACAAAGGCTACAAAGACTTTTCAGCCAGCAACCACAAAAGCCTGATCTCCAAAGGAGGTGGAAAAACATTATTATCCCTTCAAAATAAGAACTTTATTCAGTTATTAGAGCAGGTTGTTCCTGTGGGTTTACTTCTTTTGAAAGCGACCAGTTAGAAATAATCCAAGTAATATCAGTTAGAAATAAAATGACAATGTCAAAAGACAAATAGATGCTAACAGACTGAGATATTATCCTATCATGTAAATCAGTTTGGTGCTTTCAGATTTAAAGGTCTCTATCAGTCACTTCTGATTTTATATTTCACACCCTCAGGTAATCAAGGTATGCTGGCAGTTTGCTTGCTGGATTTTTGTCTGCCTGTTAAAGCTTAAACAGAAATGTCCCAGATGACTTTAATAAAGCTTAGTGAGATGTGAAGGACAAACAAAACAAGTATCCATGGAGGTGTAGTTTTGGTTCTCCCAGTCACACTAGGTCACAGTAATTAGTGTTGGTGTCCTTCAATCTTATCCACACTAACAAATCCACATCATATCTCTACTAAGCATCTAGTTTGATGTTACTTACTTCAGAAATCTTCCCTCTGTCCTTGAAACGGATGTCTTGTTCAGTTTTTTGGTTACATCTTGTGATGTTTAACATTGTCTAGACACTACTAGACAACGGTTCTATATTTTTGGAAATATAAATTAAAATATATTTGGAAATACTTGGAAAAATTGGAAAATTTGCATGGTTCATTCTTTAAAACTGCCAGCACATTAAAAAAAAGTTGTTATGATACACCAGTGGGGCAGATAAGTTAATAGGCCTTTTCTGGCTAAGGGAGTGAAAGTACCACTAACGGAGGGGTGTTATGTATTTTCCAAGCACATAGTACCATTTTATAGTACAATCAAGTAACTATGTTATCTACAGTTGTTATGAAAAGGCTGTATAAATCAAAAACAACTTAAAAGAATGTTGACTTTGCATCATAGTCACATCTAATGCCTTGAAATTGGCCTCTGTCTCTTTAATAACCTTCAACACTCCACTTCAGCACATCATCACAATTCCTCTCCATTGATACAGTTTACAACTGATCGCAGAGGAGTGTTCAGTTTGTAGGAGCTTATTGCTGCTGCCGTTACGCTGCGTGTGGGAGAGGAGGGGAAGAAGCTCAGATGGGGACTGCAGCGTTAAGGCTAAGCTTTGGGGAAATAGGCAGAGCTTTGCAGGAGCAGGTGTTAAGGCACCCCCAAATGGCTCCCCCAGGAGATTCAAGTATTCAACAAACATGCATAAAAGAGTCAAAGCAACACTCCTAGTGTGTTTTTGATGAGGGATTAACATTATATAAATCTCAAAAAGATATGATGGACACCGTTTCCATCTCTTCACCTTTAATGAATGCACTCTTACAAGTGTGTAGTGTGCTGCAACTGGACATCCATTGCAGATCATTCAACCCAACAAGGATTAGAACTTTTTCCACTAAATCTCAAAAAAATTCTGTACATTTTGAGTGCCTTGAGATTTGGTAAACTTTGATTCAGGACCTAAAACGTTTTATTGAAATAGATGACCGGCAACAATGAGTGCTTTCAAGACTTTCACTTAAGACTTTATTTGGAGCTAGACATATAAGTATGGACAAACATATTCAAAATGGATTCTTTTCTCCAACACTCCTGCATGCTAGGGTAATTTTGTGTTGGAAAAAATGTTACCAATGAGAAATGGCATGCTGTCTCCAAGCAGATCATTTGCCAGAGGGTGTTTAGTTATAAGAATAATCTGACCGTTAAATTCAATAAATGAGTAATTTCCAATCGGTCATATATTAAACTGTAGTCTGTAAAAGTTTTCTTCACCGCCACAGAGTATTCCAGTTATCCTGATGGCAGCTCTTGTAGAAGAATTAAGAATGTAAATCAAGATTATAATCAGTTAACATGTGTTAATTAGCACTTTTTATAGACTTTGGACAAGCTGAAATGAAGCAAGAAAGAACAGATTATTGGGTTTCCACCTTCAGAGGGAGAAATTATTTTATACGGCCCAAAAGCTTCACTGAGCATTTTGCTTCGGAGCATCAGTTAGCAATCAAGTGTTGCTGGTATGGGTTGCTTAGTCGAAAGTACATCAAAAGTGTCGTATTTTCTAACATGCAGCATATACGGCCACCGTCTGTTACCCTTTATAGCCGCATTCAGATACCTTCAAACACCACCTGTTACCATTTATAGAGACATTCAGATACCTTCAAACACAAATGTGGCAGCAGGTGGAAATGCCATTTTGATTAACACTGATGTTTTTTTTTAAGACAACTATGCAGCAAAAAGCTTTTTCCACGCTGGATCTGTCAACTGTTTTTTGGTAAGTTGCTGGAAAAACATCTTCTGTTACGCCTCAGGAAGTTCTGCTGCTGTGCGGAGGACCACTGACTGGATCAAGACTGCTTTGTGAAACTGAGGAAGGGTTTAACACTCATAGCTGTTGATCTAAATCTGCACAGAAAAAATAAAAATGGACTTTAAGAGAATAACTAAATCAGTGTTGCTCAATTCCAGTCCTCAGGGACCATTGCCCTGAATAGTTTATATGCATTTCTGTTCCAGAACACCTGATTTAAATGATTGCATGACCTCCTCTGCAAACCATCAAGGGCTGCAGAGGCATGTTAATCACCCACTTATTCAGGTCAGGTGTGGGGAATCACCTGAAACATTTTGTGGGTCAGTGGTTCATTGGTATAGAAGGGCCAACTGTAATACATGTGCAGGTGAAACATTATTTTTGATGATTTACACACATGCTAATGTTTTTAAGCCTTCATTCTAATTATGACGATTTCCTGCTAATATCTAAAAATTAGAAGGTAATGTTTTCAATAAAAATGGGGACTTAATGAAAAGTATGTATAATTCCAGCATAAAAGTTATTTTCAAAATATACTTTTAATCTGAGAAACGCATCTCATCGAAATGCATCTTTGAATTTATCATGATGTACTTGTAACCATGCTACACCATTCCTTTAAACATGTGGTAAGAGACATACTTTTATAAGATTACTGCTATCAGCAAAAACTCTTTCCCTAAAAGTTTACTTTGTCACCAACAATGCTTGTTTAAATGGTGTGTGACAAAGCAACGTCCACATACAGTAATTGGTAAGACCTAAACTTTCCCATCATAGCATTGCCCAAAGCATCATACCAATCCTGCTAACTAGTTCACATCCCATAGACAATGCTTTTTTCATCAAACTGGTGAAGGTGCAGATCCATATCAGAATGTTAGATGAACAATAAAAACAGACTCACAGAAATACGAGCGAACGAAGTCCAAAGAACGTCTCATGAGTCAAACTGCTAAGTGGGTTGTGATCCAACATCCTGGCAGGAAAAATTATTACATCATTAGTACCCAGTTAGTTGAATGTGGTCTTGTGTGTTTCAACATTTTGCAAAAACACATATATTTAACTTATATATATTTATATATTTAACATGCATTATTTTTGATGCAAAAATAATGCATCAATCTAAAAGGACATATGGACTATATTGCCATTAGTAAAAGCTGTTTATGAATTGTTCTGGAGCTAATTTGAAAACGTTGATATATATTTCATATCAATAGAAAACAGAGTTTGGTTCTCTGTAAATCTTTAGTTAAAGACAGTTGTCCACTTCTGCTAGTCAACCAATTTTTCTCCCTTCGATTTGGAGCAGCACTTCCTTTATTTGTTGAGTTATTTCAAACTGAACAATGCAGCTGTACAATGTGTGTAGGAATACCACACACATTCATGTGAACACTAGAACAAAACACAATGTACTTCATCAATCTCATTTACTCTCAAGAGACCAGTGCAGTTTAATCTAAGTTGTAGGAACATCTCTTTCTCAAAAAAAAAATATATATCAAGAGATAAAAAGAACTATTTGTGCAACAACAGATAAACAAGTTAGCAATACTACATCTCAACCAATTCTCGTTGAGTTTTAAGACCATCTGAGGAAATCACAAATGCAAATGATTGTTTAAAATCATAAAAATGATTCACAAATATTGAGATAACATAACACTTGCACTCTAAAATGGACCCCCACAAATGCCATAGTACAGTTTATGTTTCAAGCATACACAGTTCCAGTCAGAGGTTTACATTGGATCATTATCTGCATGAATGTAATTTAATTTGGGCATAAATTATTTATTTGAACTGTTTGTGGAATGAGTATGTAAATATATAACTTCACTCTTGCTGATATTTGTTCAAATTTTCCTGAGAAAATTGCAGAGAAACCATAAATTCTTTTGAAGGAGGTTTTTATTTTTCAGTTTCAGTCCATGCCGATGTTTGCTTTAGTGTGTACAATGGCTGCATGTCCCAGGATCCTTCAATTTATGATAGGGTTGAGCCTTGGTAATCCTTAGGTCGCTGTTGTTAATCACTAAAGTCACTATCTTCACATTTTAGAGTAGCAGCTTAGGTCAGAGGGGTTGAATCTGGACACAAATGGGTGTTCCCAAGAGACTGATGCAAGGCACATGTTAAAACATGTTTTGGTCTAAATATCCTTTATTAACTTTCTGGTGCAGAATCTCCAAAGCTTCAACCCTAGTCTTATTTAACATTAATGCCTGTGCAAAAAGTAGTTTCTATGCTAGCAAATCCCTCAGTTTTGTTTAATTAGTTACACTCAAGAGGATGGGCCTACTGTGACCGTTTCTGCTTGTGAGCTCTGGTTAGGGGCTGAATAGTAGGTTCATGCGCCGCAAACCTCTGGAGGATC
>CAEFZY010060546.1:0-34579 GCA_903066815.1 Brachyrhaphis roseni
GTTGGTGAGGATGCTCTCAATGGTGCAACGGTAGAAGTTCTTGATGATATCTGAGGACAGGTGGTTCTTCCTCAGGGCTCTCATGAAGAAGAGGCGCTGATGCGCCTTCTTAATGAGTTTGGAGCAGCTGGTCGTCCAGGTCAGGTTCTCGGAGATGTGGACTCCCAGGAACTTAAAGGTGTCCACGCGCTCCACCGCTGTCCCCTTGATGTGGATGGGTGAGTGTAGGTCAGCGTTCCTCCTGAAGTCCACTATGAGCTCCTTGGTCTTCTTGGTGTTCAGTTGCAGGTTGTTTTTGTCGCACCACTCAGCCAGACGGTCCACCTCCTCCCTGGATGCGGCCTCATCGTTGTCTCTGATGAGGCCGATCACCGTGGTGTCATCTGCGAAAATGATGATGGCGTTAGAGCCGTGCACAGGTCTGCAGTCGTAAGTGAGGAGGGAGTAGAGGAAGGGACTCATCACACAGCCTTGTGGCACTCCGGTGTTTATGATGATTGTGGATGAGAAGTTGTTGTTCAGCCGGACATGTTGGGGTCGACTGGTCAGGAAGTCGAGCAACCAGTTGCACATGAGTGAATTAATGCTGAGGTCTGTGAGCTAATTAACGTCAGTTTAGTTAGGCAGGCAATACTTGGTGGGTTTGCAGTTTTATCATACTTACCAAACACTGCTTTAAATTTCACTTAAAGTTTATTCCTGACCTGTCTGCTGCATTCATTGGTCTACCAGATGCTGTTTTTTTCGCTAATATTCTCCATTTAGGAATATTAGTGATAGTCCAATATCATCCAGTGATGTTTCATCAAGCAACTGGATTTATAACTATACTAAAATGATATGGAGGAAGACTCTCTATATAAATCTGAAGGCACTGAATATAAACGCAGACCAAACTTCTGTAGATTATGCAGATCTTTGAGTTAAAATATGTTGAGGTTTGGGGTTGTAGAGTGACAAAATGTTTAAAATATTAATTGGGTATTATTTTTACAAGGTACTTTACATGCCCTCATATCATAAAAAAAAAAATATATGCTATGAACAGCTTAGCAGGACATGATTTCCCAGTCCAAGGAATTTGTAGGAAATGTTGCCTGGAGCATTGCTGACGGCCTTTTTATTTTTCCCTCATTTTAAAGTGGATCTCACAAGATCTTTATAAAGATAAAGGTTGTAAATCTACAGTGTGCTTGTCCCCTTGGGTGACGTTAATAGAACTGCCTCTCTGTTATTATTAGACAAGTTCATCACAGAAATAATTTTTGCGTAAGTGTTGTCTGACCTCTGTTTTATGGGAGTCTTTCCCCTTTGAGCAGGACATATTTCAAATGCCACTGCTGTAATTATCCACGACACTTTCTGCATTTGAACCCCTCACAAAACACTTCTAAGAGAAACCTTTCCACTTTCTATTCAATTCTTTTTTCTTGACTGCAAAACAATGTTTTCCATCTGAACGTTTATTATGTCCAAACTTAAAGAGCTGGTTAAATAAGAATCACCAACAAGCATTAATCATTCATGTAGCGACTGTTTTTCCCTCTTTCAATGTAATTATAAATTATCTCACTACACCCTTTACAGAATCAAGTACAGCTTCAAGAGGAACAGACTTTATATGCAGGTTGATGTTTTAATTTAAGCCAACAGTTATGTATATGTTCATAATACAATGATTTAATATTTAACATGTCCCTAATGATTTAATAATTTTATTTCTCAGGTAATAATAGATAACATTTTCTCGTTCTTACTTGTCATTCATGAAGATTTTCTGCTTTCATTGTTCAATGTGAGACAAAATAGAAACGAGTTGAGTTTCTGGCTGCTATTAAGGAAAAATAAAAATAATAACAGCATATCAATTTGATTTATGAAACTGTGAAATTTCTTTTTCATAGTTCTGACATTTATGAAATTGAATTTAGTAAAGAAAAACATCCTAGCCTCTATTTCTGTAAAAAATAAATTGGAATTTAAAGTATGTAAGTTGTTATCTGATTGTAGTATTAATCTATGATTTTTTTGCACAATGACATATTTGGAAACAATATGCTCTTCATAAAGTCTGTCTTAGACTGACTGTTCTTTGCCCCAACCCCCATATTATTGTCTACAAACAAACAAACAAACCTGATTTATGGATGCAAATACTTTCAATAATTCAATTTTTTTTTTACTTTTTTAGGAATTTTATGGTATTGGAGAACAAAAATTGATTTACAGGTTTGGTTCGGGTTGAGTAAACATGAACCAGAAGATTTTGATGCCAAGCCATTCCGTTATAAACCAGCAAAAGTATTGTAAAGTCTGTTCTCCGAGCTACAATGAACCAGTGTATGGACTTTAGAACTGGGGTGATGTGCTGCATCTTTGTGGTTCTAGTGAAAATGCGACGAGCAGCGCTCTGAATCAGCTGCAACTGTCTGTCTTGTTTAGGCAGACCTGTAAAAACGCTGTTGCAGTCATAAATGCGATAAAAGATAAACACATGGATGAGTTTTTCGAGAAGAATGTTTTTTGGGACATTTGCTTCACATTAGTCAACTCAGTTCCAACTGGTTCAGTAGCACATATGGCTGCCTTTACTTTGTGTGCAAGCCTGTGTGTGTTGTTGATGAGGCTAAATGTGTTATGTCTGTCTGAGGGTGCTGTAGGCTCCCCGGTTATTACCAGCAAAGACAGATGTTAAAGCACTCAATACGCAGCATTCTCAGACGTGAGCAGACACAACATTACATACAGTACCTATTAAAGCGACTGGGTGACGCCTAAATCAGGCTTTATGGGAAAAGTATTGATTCATTTCACACCACTAAAAAGCCAGTTCCCTTTTACAGCTCAGCCCAATATTGCCATTACTCTCCACTTTATGTGTCTAAAGTGTCACCATCTTCAACACTGTGACCCACACACAGCTCTGTATTTTTATTGCGCCGCATTACACCAAATGTCTAAATTTGTGTTTTTGAATGGTTTCCAGAAAGAATTATGTGCAGTTGTGTGAGTTTACTAGCTACTAGGTTTTGTATGCATTGTCGACAACATATTTAGAAAGCTGCTCTTCCTCTCCATCCCCAATATGTTTTCCATGTGTGCTGGTAAGGCAAACACAGCTGCACTTTAATGACACTCAAATGCTTTTGGGATTCTGAATGCACGTGCATGCGTGCATATGTATGTGTGTGTGTGTATGTTTGTTCTTTTTGACCACTTCAGTAAAATGCCTGTTTGAGTTTTTCCCTCAAGCTATGTTCAGACTGCAGAACCTTCAGTTAACTGTAGTTCAAAGGACCACTTTATGCGATCAGAGCAGAGATGGTTCTATCTTGAAGGATCTATGATGCAGATGTACAGCAAGTGCTCAGAAAAACATAATTGCATAGCACAGTCATTGAACTACACCAGACAAATGCATAGACTAGCTAAGAGTCAAGGCACTGCACTGCAAACCAATACAAAACACCTTTATAAGATAATAAGCAAAAAAATTTGCTATACAGTAGCCGCAGGGGATTAGAGACCACAACAGAGCAGGAATAGCTATAATCCTTGAATACTTTAGACTCACTCTAAGAAGACTTAGATCTGCCTAGCTTGACAGTTTCCACACCAAATATACTTTAATATGCATTAATATAAACAGTGGACACTGCCTTAGCACTACCACTGAAACTAATGCCAACATTCTTCCCTATCGTTGCTCTTGAGGTCACAGTCAATCAGGACCAAGGAAAATAAATGGCACTCCTGGATTGGTTGTTTTGCAAATGTCAGTCACTATATCTAGGTATTTAAGCAAACCAAGCTGCATTTTCTCTTGTATATGCATCTTTTGGATATTTTAGATATGCTGTACAAAAATATCGCAGAAACCGCCTTTTTATCATCCTGGATTTACACTGCATGTGTCTCCGCTGAACACTTTGCCAGTGGAGCAGAATAGTCCCCTCGAATCGAACCCTGATGTAGAGAATGGACATTTGTGCATCAGAAACTGCCAGCAGACGCCCAAGCCAAAGTCAATAGTTTAAGTGAGTTTGTTGAAGAGCAGGTAACTGAACTAAGATACATTTTGTGGGGTTGGTTTTGAGCTCCCATTTATGTTTAAAGTATATAGGTATACTTAAGTTTATAACATAAGTGATTAGGACTGTGAGGATTTAAACAGACATGCATGGATGTACTCTACATGAAGGTGTGTTTTTCAGTCACACAAACTTGAGCAGCAAGTCTTAGTTGGTATATCTGCCATGATCAAGTTTGTCAGCAATGTAAACCTTTGATGAAAACGTCTATACGCAACCCCTTCTCACTACAACTCCCCATTTTCCCATATAGCAGTGAGAGGACAGGATGTTCTTGTAAGAGATGAGAAGGGCAATGAGCTTTAAATGACCCTGAACACAGAACAGCTGATGAGTGATGAATGAGAAACGCACTCTTCAGATTTCTTCCTCTAACTTTCTTACCATATCTACACCTTATTAACATTTCACATGTAGACCTGTCTCCTCTCTACCTTTGAAAGTAAATATACGTCTTCTCATACAACATTTGAGCAATACAGTTACATGCAGTTTTAGTGTTCATTCCTCCCATTGGTTTCTCAATCTGTTTCAGAAAGAAACCCTATTGTCAGCTACCTACCAGGCATCTGGTGACTTGTACTTTCAAGTCATCCAGAAATATCTTTTGAGATCACGGCATGAAATAAAAATGTTATATAGGGGAAGCTTTAGGCAGGTTTCATGCCATGTGTTCAGCATGTGCTGAGAAGCATCATTTGCATTTTAACAGCCGTGACGATAGATAAGGGACTCCACATCAGTTGACTATCACGTGCTCCTCAGATTAGGCCTTTTACCCACAAAATGTGTTTTTATTGAGCCGGACTTCTAAAATCAAGTCATAATAACCTCCTAAAAACTTATATTTAATGTTAAATTTTAATGAACGTTTTTATAGTACAAAGTATTTTGTTTAAAAATATTTTGCATGAATTCCCATCTATACATGTACTACTATACTAATACTACATATACTACTTCTTTTAACATATAAGGATAGTGTGAAAGAGAATTAGCATCTTTGTTGCTTAACTTTGTAAATTGTTAATTAGATCTGTTGTTGATTTACAAATTTAATTCATGATACCACATATTAATGATTTTCTTATGCGTGTTCTGTTTTTAATTGAATTATCTATGGATCTAAAAAGCAGATCATGTTTTTGGGGAGAGGCAGACAGTTTTTTCACTTTTAAAATTGGTGACAAACGTAGTTAGTTGAATTCTGAGTTTAAAAAGTTAGATCAAGGGGCGTGCTGTGGTGGCGCAGGGGGTTAGCACGCCCCACGTTTGGAGGCCTTAGTCCTCGACGCGGACATCGCGGGTTCGACTCCCGGTCCCGACAACCCTTGCCGCATGCCTTTCCCCCTCTCCTCGCCCTCTTTCCTGTCAGTCTACTGTCAAAAAATGTGAGCCTCTAGCGCCGCTAAAAACTCTTCGGAGAGAAAAAGAAAAAAAAAAGTTAGATCATGAGACTGATTTATTTGCACACATAGCATATCAAACATGCCTGTGTAAAATAAAACCAATCTTATACATATTACATGCCATGACCCGGAATATATTTAGAAATCAGCATTTGAGTCAATATTTTCTTCATAGATATCAAAATTATATAAATAACTGATTATATGAAAGTGTTTGCTTTACCAAACACAAAGACTTCACCGTGTAGAAACACTGTGGAGGTTGTAGCAGGTGCTGCAGCAATACACACACTACACATTGCTGGTGAGAAGCTGGCATGAAACACAGATGGACACACAGCTGTTCATATGATCTGCATGGTTGTATTTAAGGGACATCTTTTGATATTTATTTATTCAATCACACATTTGACCTGCATGGTTTTATTTGCAGCTCAAACTGGATCAACAGCTTTTTGATTTGAAGTGTCCTGTGAATCAAACAGCTGTTGTTTGCTGCACTGATCCTTTGATTCTCACAGATTGCGTCCCGGTCAGCAATTTCCACAAAAGATACAGCAAAAATTGATGAAGCCACCAGAATGCTTTTATTGATCTGTTGACTTTTTAGATGTCCACGGCTTAGCTGTTTGTTTTTGCGTTTGATTGTCTTTTGGTCCATTTCTTTTCAATTTTTTCTAACAATCTGGTCTATGTATAAAACCATCAGAATGTTTTCTCATCCTGAATCTGAAAAAGAAGCTTGACAACCTGATGAGAAGTAAGTTTGAAGCACACAATCCAACACATTCTCACTCCCTACTCGTCATATATTGAGCAACGCAAAATCTTAAGCATGAAACTGAGTAGCGCAGGTTGTTTTTCTCTTCCCTGTGGTCACTTTTTACTTTCCACCTGTTTAATCTGGCAATGTCTGTTCTGAAAGGCAGCCAAGCAAACAGCTGCACAATACAAACTTCTATTTTTTTAAATTTATTTATTTTTTTACTTTTTCACTGGATAGAAAACCACAAACCATCCCAGAACATATCAAGGTTTGATGGAAAACTTAATTAACTTGGCACATAAAAGTGAATCTAATACTGAAATAAATGCACCTCTGTTTATCCTGACAATCTTTGCAGCGATTTATACAGTAGAACACATGTAATACCGTCTCTGAGCAAAAATCAAATGTGTTTCATGTGAAGACGGGTGCGTTGGTAGTAGCAATAGTGATCTAGATCAGCCCTTAGCTCATCCTCTAGACGGCCTACTGATGGTGAAACACACACAGACATTCTTTTTCCAACCATTTCCCATCCTGATGTAGAGTCTGGCCGGAAACAGCCATTTCCCTGAATGTTCCCATCTCTCCTCCGGCATACTCCCTCATCCCTGATTCATTGCCAATAAATCACACAAAGAGGCAGACACAGAAAGAGTGAGACAGACTTTGTGATAAAAGGCATAAGAGATTAGGAAAAGTGGAGAAGGAAGAGAGGAAGACGAAATGAAACAGTTGACAGTGCACTGGAGAAATAAGAGATGGAGGGAGGGGGGGGGACAGATGTGTGAGTGTCAACACTTCACAAACTGAGAGGATGCCAAATATGGCTGAGTCTTGAATGGAACAACAAAACAAAAGCAGATGCAGTGTTAGAAAAAAAATAACTGATATTTATGGTATGGTTAGTGTTTTCAAGTGGTACTGATAAAAAATTTAAAAAAAAAATACAGGTAGACTCCTGTTAGATTATCAAATGTTTCTTCGATTCCTTTAAAAGAAACAGCATGCTGGCATTATATTGCTTGTCTATTTCACCTTGAAAACTTTGATTTCCACTTTTCAAAGTAGGAATGCAGCAAGACAGTGACAAATATTGGGAGATTTTTAGTTTCATCGGCCAGTCGGATACTAAAATATTCATCATGCTCCATATTTTTCTAATTTTGCCTCTCCCATTTTACAACATAATCAGAGTGCATGGGACACACCATACCTAAGTATTACTTAGGTATGGGTAACTGAGGTAACTTAATAAGTTACCTCATATTGGTATAATAAGTACCAGTAAGGTAGGTTTCATCAGGCTGAGTGACAAAATATTAGCTATTTTTAGTTTGAGGAAGCACAGAAGTGTGAGAAGCAATTAAAACGAAAACAGCCTTTTTTTTTTTTTACTCGGATGCCTAATTCTAATTATCTCTACTTCAAATTGAAAGCTTAACAGCAAGTAAAACAGACTGAAATAATTCTCTACATTGGCCTCCTCCTCTTTTTAAATCTTCTACTTATAGCTTCATAATGTGCACCACCTGCAAACCCCACCCAAATGAACAACCTTTTGATCAGGGCCTTTTTGCTCTTCCACACAGGGGCTCCAGTTACCACGGCTGCTTCCCCCCGTCCGACCATCAGAATCACACCTCATTACAGCACAAGAGATTTCAGTCAGCACTCAAACATAGCTAATTTCTTTGTGGGTTTACATTGTCTACAAAAATAGAAGCTGGCAGCATTGTCCCTGCGGCACACCAGCACTGCAAGGTCCATTTAATAGCTGCTTTGCAGCTTTTGATCCAAGTAGCTTGCCTTCCAAAATATAAATGAGTGATGCCACGATGACTGGGCAAACACAAAAACTCCATAATAGTCTTTTTAATGGAGCTTGAAGGAAAACAATACCTTTTCCCAATTTATTTGTTTAAAAACTCTACTTTCTGATCGCAAAACACATGGAGTATTAACTATGGGTGATCTATTTTTTCACAATGTTTTCAGGTATACCACCCTTAATTGTCACAGTTGTAGATGTTTTCAGTTTTTTGATTATTGTTCTGACAGCACATACTGGCAACTTTATTTAAAGAGAGCCTAAGAGCAATAGACCTTTGTCATGTCATATATAGGGAAAAATTATTCTATTGATATGCAAGTCAACATTTACAGACTAAGCAACTTAAAGTTTCAATTAAAAATTGTCCGTTACATTTATTCTAGAGGAATTGTAAAGTGTGCAGCTAAATGTGGCACCAGAAATTGTTCTTAGTGTGAAACTGTTTCCTTGCAGAATAAATGCAATCAAATGTAATTAAAGGTTCTGGACTAAAAGATAAATTCATTAATAATATAAGTATATTTGGACACTGCTGTAACTAATCTGTACAGAAACTGATCCTATCGATTAGGATGATGCAGATTCCCATCCTCCTAAGCAGACTAATCGACACTGAACTGGGAGCTGACTCATTCCCCACATATTCTGTTGCATCTACGGTGCACAGAAGGATTCTTGTAACCGGATTGTTACTTAATCTGTTTATGCAGAAACTTAGTGCATAAAAATGCATGTGTGTGTTGAGTGTATCTTAAAATGTTATGCTCCTCATGTGATGTTTCTATATTTTCCAGCTAATTAGAAGTAGTCTCCTGAAAATGAGCGCTGAACACTTCTGTAATCATTAAAGGTGTGAAGTTAAAAATTGTGTGCCGCAGAGTAATTAAAAATGGATGATAAGAATTCAGAATTACACCATTTGCTGGAATTTGTTTATCCAAGGTAAGAGCTGTGCAAACACTGTCTACATGAAAAGCCTTATATTTGCACCAAATACAGTGTAAATCAGAACAATACAGACTGAAAATATGCAGCTCATACCTTTCAGTAACATCAAAGACTTAATGTACAGTCGGATTACTACAGATGGACATGTTATGTGCCTAAAACTTAAGTATAGGAATTTTTGTTGCATCTGCTAGCCATTGAGCCCATTCTACAGACCAGTTGTTCCATGAAAGCCTGAGATTATTGAACACACTTTCCCAGAAAGTTACTCTAAGGTTTCATAGGGGGTTCAAGCCTTTGATGATGCCTATACTCTCCAGGTTAACATGGAATTTAATAAACGTAAAAACCGGGTCAATTACAATTCCTAATGTAAACCTTTACCAAGAAGAAAAGTATGTCATTAGTGTACCTGAGATCCCTTGCTACTCTAAAAATTTCCCCACAGGGTTTCCTGTCCTGATCAGCAGGGGCAGATGGACCCTCTCATTAAAGTGACCGCAGTTGAAAATGAGAGCAAAATGAGGCCCATTACCATGCAGGCGTGACTAATATCCTTTTGCAGACCTCTCCACACACTCTGCTCACGTGCACACGCATTTCCGTGCACACACAAGTTGCATTTGTACGCAAAAAAAGAAAGGCCAGATGTGCACGTTATGATGCTCGTTAATCAATAAGGGTAACTGAAACTGAAACAAGGGGAAGTTGGTAATAAACTTTGACTCTACAATATTGACCAGATCTGGGGCTACTCTGTGGGGGGTGTCTGGAACCCACTATGGAGTGCATATACAGATCTCTGTGAGACTGCACATGTGTGCATGTTCCTAATGGTCCCTGATGTCATTAATGAGAAATACAAAAACAGACTTGGTCCACACATCCACCTTATGAGACCATTTCACCATCATTACCAACCCTTACTAACTATTTTTATACATCTGATGAGCCTTGTGGCTTAGATTTATGCATTCCTTTTGTTTTTCTGTCATAGAAAGAACTGCTGTCTCAGATTTTCTGTTTTTGTGCGTCTACCCTGGTTGGAGTTATGGCCAGACCTATTGCTGCCAGTTTTAATATGCTTTCCTGGATGCAGCTTTTCCTGCCACTACCTTGTCACTTTTTTTTTTCTTTCCCATAAAAGGTTCCAGTGCTTTGTATTTAGCTGTGTTTGATTCACGGATGGAGTCGTTTATGGAGCTTTGGCTGCCATTACCTTCACCTTCCACTTTTTTCCCAGTAGGAAGCACTCCTGACCCAGTGCTTCTGTGTTTTTCAGTGTCTTCTTCCTGTCTTCCTCTCAGCCCTTAGCTAGTAATAGAAGATGGTTGTTCTGAGGGAGCATGGTTGTACTGGAAGTTTCTTCCTGTTAAAGCAGTGTGGTTCCTTTACTCTGCTGCCACGTGCTTGCTCAGGGAGGTAGATCACTACAAAGTTAGTGAATCAATGCGATCATCTGAGCTTCCCAAGACAGACAACTTTCATCAATTGGGAGAATATAATACCTGAATTTGGCTGTATTGTGCTATAATGTGGATTGAACTCGGCTGTACGAATTGAATTGAAAAGAATTGGATAGATTCAAATTGCATCTGGAGCAAATTGGATCGAATCTAATTGGATAAGAATTTGTCCTGTTTGTCTTGTAAAGTGCTTTGAGATGACATTTGTTGGGACATGATGTATATATACACTAAATTGAATTGAAAAGAAAAGTATATCATTTTTGTCATGTGATTCTCACTAGCACATTCATGACCTTTCAATATTTTGCAATAACAAATCCAACAGGGTCCTTGCTTAAAATTCATTATTTATCCACAAAAATCATCCTAACCCTAATTCTAACTCTTTCCATCTCATCAAGTATTTTTCCTTTTTCTGAGATTTTCATCTACAATCTTTGTTTGCATCGTGTTTGTCTAATTTTTTCTTCATTCCAAATTTCTGACAAAAGACTCCCTCCCTTCATCTCTTCATACCCTAACGTCTTCTCCCACATCACATTCTACCGTCTTGCCTCTTTCGTTTTGAGCGTTCTCAATTGCCTTTTGCGATCACTTCTGCTGATTGATTTATAACCTTGCAACAGGCTGGTAGACGGAGGGAGGAGAAAGAGAGAGGAGGATCAAGAGAGAGGGAGCTTAGCAGGAACAGGGCTGTCGGGGTGTTTGAAGTACATGAAGGAGTAATATAAAATACACCTGGTCCATCCATGGGGCACTCACTGTTCCAAGAAACAAAAGAAGGGGAGGGGACTCAGGGGAGGAGAGTGGAGAGGGTCGGTCCGCAGGGGAGGGAGTGGGGTCTCTCCGTTTTTCCTTTCAGACTGGCTTTTATGGTGTTACTTCAAACACTGACCTCCCACCCACCCCCCTGCTCCCTCGCTCCATTCGTCCGTCCATTTGCGCCTCCCTCCTCTTTCTCACTATTGTGTATGGCCAAGTGGACAGTAATTGGCTATTCTTTCATGAGGCTGATTTCAACAGCCCCCCACACCCCAACAGGAAGGGGCCCTTTAGCTGCTTCTCAGAAGTAAGTGTATATGTGCATGTGTGTGTGTGTTGTAAAATATGCCAGACATTTAGGTATCAGGTGGTTTTAAGGAGAGAGGGGGTGGCTGTGCTGGCATTTCATTCACAGCAAACTCAGGAATTTAAGGTAATCTCATCATGTTCCGACACGGGATTTTTATGTGATGCCAAATGGGTTTAAGAATCAGCTTAGACGTGTTTAAATTATCTTTTTAATATTTCTTCAAGTACAGATGCTTTAAGCTTGAGAACATTGTGTTCAAGAAAAAAAAAGAAGTCTAAAAAGGCAGCTGTCTTGGCAAGATTTTATTTCATGACACCAAGGAGTGCTTGCCTAACTTATTCATGAGATAAAATGTGTTGTAAAAAAGAAAAGATGAGTGGTTTTGAAAAGGTTTTCAACAGTTTACAACATCTGAGCGTATTGTGAGTGATATATAAAAGCTGCTCTACTCTCGCTAATGACTTCTGGCCCTCGGTGGCTTATAGATCAGTGTGTGTTCATTAATGATGCAGGCGTGCGCAAGTGTGTGTGTGTCAATTAGTGGGTGGAGGGGATTAGCTGTCTCCAGAGATTCCTAATTAACACAACACATGCAGGCAAAACTGTGCTTTTTTTCCAGTTTTCCACTGAATTTTTACCTTTTTATGTGGTTATTAAAACTTTAAACTGACAGGATGAATGCAGAGACAAGTAAGCTTAGAGAAAATAAAGACTACCTGTAAAGCGTTAGTTTTTTTTAGCAAATTTCTCTAACATTAGTATAACTAGTAGTAGACAAATGTCATTTCTCTGCCAGTTTGAAGAAAACTGAAGAAAATCTCAGAGAACCTGGATGACAAACATGCATAATGTGTTTATTTTGCATACAAGCCCAAACATGCAGTTTTTATTTTGAAAAATTAGCTTTCATCTTTAAGCCCTCGTCTTTTGCTTCATGATTTCCAAAGCTACATAAGCCATCGCATTCAGTCCTCCAGCAGTGACTCTGCACCCGTAAACAGACAGATGTGAGTTAACCTAAGACATATCAGCTTTGCTAAAAAAAAAAAAAAAAAAAAAAAGTGTTTATTTGCAGCGGTCAGAGTTAAACTGGTTTGCTTAGTTTGTGGAAAACATGGTCAGATTTTCCTCTTAACATTTGCAGCCTCAGTTTTAATTCACAGACTAAACATGAAATAAAACATGATACTTTGGTCATTTTGAACAACTGTTTTAGTTAAACATAATTATATAGCTCAACTAAATATAATGCTTCAGTATGGTGGGTAACATTTGACTGGTCAAATGGTGGTCAGTTGCAAGGTCTTCTGTCTCTGGAAGAAACTTTTAAAATAGATCACATAATCAGTTATTTATGAAATAAGTGCTTGTGCCCATCCATTAGTTTGGACTTCAACAAAAGTCATGATTGGTCACATGATCCTTGCAGGAAACTAGCAGTAACAACCCTGGTTTATACTGGTGAGGCTGACTTTGCCATCTGCACCAATCCACCTAACCTGCTGCTACTCATCAGTTCCCTTAAAGACTGGACTTAATGTACGGCTGTCATTTTTGCAAAACGCTGTCAAAGATGGTGCTTTCCAGGGCTTCTACAGGTCTTTTTCTTGATTGAAGAATTATTCCAGTTGTCCCATATTTTGTCAATCAAGTGGCTCAATAGAGCCAGCAGCCTCAAATATTGCCATTACCCCTAGAAACCAGGCCATCGCTTGACTAAGAAATCAGTAATAAGCAGTCTCTTGTCTACAGGTTAAAGTTCATGTTCTTTTTCTACATAGGATAAAATTGCCCTGTCTTTCAATGGACAAAACCACTGAAGGATCAACTTCTATCAATAACTGTACTTCAGTTTCCAATACGTTTTACAACTGCATCATAAAAAATGTGGGTTTCTTTTCCAAAATGAAGCCACAAAATCAGTTGCTCTTTTTAATTTTTCTTCGTTACCATTACTTCTAGACAGAAGAAATATGTTGGTCACATTAAAATAGTTTGCATAATATAAACCTGGAAGGAGTTTGAACAATTTGGGGCTTAGCTGTATTCCTATATATGAACTAGACTATTTATGAATTGCTGTTGAAATATTGGGTTCGGTCCATAAGGCGGTAGTCTTCCACTGATCTGAAGATGTATTCACTTTTCTGCAAACTCATGGTGATATAATAATTTTTCTACAGTAGGTAAGGGGACAGACAATAACTTCACAGAATTACACTTTAAAAACTTTAAATATTCCTTCAAGTTCTGAATGTAAGGGCTCAATGGTGGCTACCACCCAGGAAAACACAGACACCACATCCACTTTGACCATGACCACACACACACTTACACACGCACAGTGTGTGATGTATACAAGCTCTTAAAAGGTTAAAACGCACACCAGCAGAGGACAGGACATAAACGCAGACTGTAAAAGTACAGGGCTGTCTGTCCTCTCAGACACAACACATCAACAGAGTTGGGGATAACCATGTTGTCCGACAAACAAAATTACTCTGAAGTTCAAAAAAACAAAAAAATAAATCACAGCAATGTTTAAAGAGAAACCCACAACAGTTTGGGAAGAGAAAGGTCCTCTAAGGATAAAAAGGGGACACATTGAAGAGGAAGAAGTAGAGCGAGTAAGGAGATAACAGACTTAATACTGCAGAGTGCCTACCTCTTTGTAGTTCACCTTGGGTTCTGTTCTCTTCCACTTTCTGCCCTTCGCCTGGTGAGTCCGACTGGAGAGAATCCATTTTACAACCTGCAGAGAGACGATGGTGGGGGTGAGGAGGTGAAGGCGGGAAAAACATAGGAAGAACAGACAGAGTAGCCCCGGGGGAAACAGTGTGATGGTGGAGGATAAAAAAATGACGAAGATTAAATAAAGGTGAGAGTGGAACATCAGAAAGAGAAAAGTGGTCATTGTTCAATGGGGGAAAAAAAGCTCTCAGACACTGACTTCAGATAAAACACTCACAGCACGACAGAGCAGTCAGAAAGCTCATCAGAGTGCAAAGTGAACAAAAATTCACACAGCGAAAACAGTCCTGCACTCATTTGCAACTTTTCTGCACTGAACATAAACAACCAGCAAAGACAAAATTAATAAAACGGAGCACAGCAGCTTTCAATTTGCACAACAGCCATCACGTGTTTTCAAAAAAGGAATACATGAATATGGTTGAATGACATAGAACAAAGAAATACATATGAACATTTAGGCCTAAATATGATAGATCTTTAAATAAAGTCACTAAAGCCATTTTGCCGCTTTAAAGTTAAAGTGCACATTTTATCTTTCTTAGGAGAAAGATAAATGCGAGGATGTGAAAATATAAGCAGAGCAATTAAGAACAATATGGGAGCATTATGGGAAATCTGATAGGCAGCACAGTACAACACGCAACAGATGCACAGCGCTGTGTATGCGCGTGCGCTGCACTCCTCTTGGAGGCAGACAGAGGGAGAGACTGAAGCGGGGAATGAATGTGGGAAAGAGAGGTAAACAAAGTGCGAAAGAGGTAGGGATAAGAGATTATATCAAAATAATGTGAAATAAAGCGTGGAACAATTTTTAAAAAGCCCAGAAATTAATAAAGGAAGCCCTGAGGAGGCAAAGAAGGGGGAATTAACTTGATAAAAAAAAAGAAGACTGATGAAAATCAGATGATAATCATATCAAGCATGTGCAATATTTCCACTCTGAGCGCTTTTCTTGAAGACTGTCTGCCACTCCCTGAAGATGAGAAGAAGAGAGAGAGAGAAAAGGAGAGAAGCGGAGGAGTTGTGCGCCTACCTCTGCTTTGACTTCTTCCACCAGCCTCGCCTGTGACCACACGGCGCTCCTTTCATGCAGCCACTGAACGACAGAGGAGAAGGGGAGAGCAGTGAGCCGGGGGGGCAAGTGATCGGGACGGAGAGGAATGCTTTGCAGAGGCAGAGAGAGAGACCGAGCGAAGCAGGAAGGGGAGGGAGGAGAGGTGGGAGGAAAGGGAGAGAAGGTGGGTGCGCTATCACTTGTTCCTCTGACGGAAACTCGCTACTTGACTCCGGAGGGAGAGACAGAAGGAAAGTGAAGGAGAGGAGAGAAAAACGGGGAGAAAGGTAGAACGGACAATTCACTTCATTCTTCGTTTCTGTTTTTTTATTTTCATCCATTCATTCATTTGTGATTACACACCCCAACATAACGCTGGTCATGCAAACACCTACGTACAGAGAGGAGCCCTGACCAGAGCTTCTACTGTCTCGTCTTAAGGTTGCAGTACAGTGAATTATACAGCTGCATTTCAGTATGTTTTAATCTAAGGCAGATTTCATGGTGGCTTTCCAGTCATTTACATTCTCGGGTATGGTGTTTCCCATCTTCCCTTTGATAATACTCCACAAGCTATCTGTGGATTTAGATCTGGACGGTGATGCCACGGTCATTAAAGCAGGTATTGGCATTTTTGGTAATGTAAGCAGGTGCCAAGTTCTGCTGGGAAACTAAATCAGAGTTCCCATAAAGTTTGTCGGGAAACAGTATGAAGTGATCTCAACTTTCCTGCTGGACAACCACACAGACTTTGGACTTAACACACAGCAAACCAGCACCAGCAGATGATTCCCCAAATCATTCCTGACTGCGGAAACTTCACACTGGACCTCAAGCAACTTGGATTTTGTCTCTCTTCGTCCTTGTCCCAGAGTCTGAACCCTGGATTTCCTAATAAAATATAAAATTAAATTTTATCTGAAAGGTCCTGTCCTATTATCCCCATAGCTCAATTGAAATGCTTCAGATGTCGTTTGTGAATCAAGAGATATAACACACACATCTGTGTGGTGTGACACTTTAAGTCTTGAATCCAGCTACAGTCCATGTCCTGTGAAGCTTTGCCAAACTCTTGACTAGTCTCTGTTTGACTATCTTCTCAAGTCTGTGTTTGTGCACCTTTTGCTACTCCATATTTTCTTCCACTCAACTTCCCATTAATGAGCTCAGATGCAGCAATATGAACAGGCATTTTGTTTAATGACCATTCTGTGTTTTACAGTCTTTATGGAGGTCGTCAATGACCTTTGCCTGGGCAACTGTCAGGCCAACATTCGTCCCCATAATCTTGAAGGTCATAGCACAACGGTTTTCTTTTAAACATGTTTTTTTTTTCTTCTTTTTTTTTAAGTAACTTGGTTTTGGGTTATCATTAGCTGTAATCCACAATCATCAAAACAACCTAAAGTAAATGGTTGAATTTTGTTGTTCAGTGTGTAATGAATATGTATAATATCTGAGTTTCACTTTTTGAAAAAAAAAAAAATCTATTTTTGATTATAATCTATTTAGATTCACCTGTAATAATATTGGGTGCTTGCAATGATGTTGTTGAGAAAATAAGGGGGCAAAAAGTAGTGCATGGTATCAAGGTACCTTAAAACGCTCTGATAAACAAGCTGGTAGCAGCATCCTCTGTCCATTATACACACTTCATAGATGTTCCCACACACATGCCTGTGCAGCATTTTAGTTATCATAGTTACCATAGCCACACACAGACACACAAAGTACAGTAGTATAACTGCATGCCTGAGTACTTCATGACTTTTTTTTTTTTTTTTAGAAAAACAAAGGTACTCCAGCAGCATCAGATGTACTGAGGCAGAGAGAGAGGTGTTGGAGTGGGCAGTATAGAATGTAGTGAGTGTTGAGGCAGTAAATTGGCATTGTGTAACAGGATACCACACATAGCTCTTTTTCTGTTTGGATCTCAACAACTATTCTCTGGACAAAAAGCCCTTTGTCTACATCTAACACCCTGGTCCTGTTTCTGTGGCTGTGCAGTGTTTCTCTTTTGGATCGATATTAGATGCCATATAAAGGTCTCATCTCACGTTCCTTCAGCAAACAAGGAGGCGATAAATCAGGTCAACTGTTGGATTCAAAACTGTAATTTGTGGCATATCAGTTTCTAAATTAGGGTGTATGTAGAGTGCAAATAGTGGCACTGTGACGATGTCCCTCATTTTAGGCCAAAATGGATGACATCATGTGTTTAACGCATCCAAACTGGTAAGATTTTGCACCTTAGCAACATAGTGGAGTGACTTGCTAGGTAGATCCAATCTACATAGAACCAATACCACTAACAAGGCGCTGATAGAGTTTTACTATTGTTCTGATGTCTATGGTTATGTGAATAATGTATAACTTAAGAATAAACATTTAAGGTGTATCAAAAATTAACTGGTGACCTGAATCAGATGAATATGAGATTGACCTACTCTGACCTCTGGTCAGTAAGTATGAAAGGCAAATCTTGAATCTTTTTCCAATTAATGAGCATGCCATGCCTAAAGCATACAACTTCCACACTCTTCAGTGTGGAAGACTCAAAGTTAGCCACCTTATTGATCTATGTGTTGTTTAATAATGAAGTCAGAGGAAGCATAAAAAAGTATAAGAAGCTACTTAAAAGGAAACTATTGAAATCAAAACCTAAGCTGTTCCGTCAGGCTGCTACTTTTAAGCAAAACATGTAGACTAAACATATTGCAGACAAGTTGATCTGTTTGATCATTTTTGCTTTCATCCTCTGTAACTTAAAAGGCTGGAGTTGGAAATTTGGCAACCTTTGGAAAATTCAAAGGTAAAGTAGAGGTCAAGAGACTGCTCTTTAGTGTACAGCTGCTCATCTCTAACACTAAATGTCAATGCAGTAAAAGTTTTAGTCTGTTTTAATATAGAAAAAGGCTGTGTTACAGCAACTTCTCTCACACATTGAGAGCCCTTGCCTCTACTTCTAATATAAATAATTAATGGTCACCAATAGCCTGGGATGTTGGATTTTTTTTTTTTTTTAATAAAGTTAATTATGGATCGCAAAGAGAAACTGGAATCAACAAAAAATAAATTAAAAATGATGTAATCAGCACTTTATAAAGCTTTGTAAAGACCGAGAATGCTCCACAAACTGATCAGTGCATCTCTAGCAAAGACAAAGGGTAACTGTAAAGAAAATTCAGAGTATTCACTTTTTAGATCTGGTCATTGTGACTTAAACAACAAAAAAGTTGGGAAGAGATAAAAATAGGAAGGCAGGAGGTTTTCTCCTTAGAACAGAAGAAGTGACATATATTTCTGTTGTAAGTCTGAACAGCTCACTGAACCTTAAGGGCTCAAAAACAAGTGACAGGTCTGGGTTGTTTCTGAGGTTTTGAGTTGGCAGACACCCAAATATAGACTATCAGCACAGAAAAAAAAAAACTTTTTATAATATGACCACCTTAGCATATGAGTTTAGCTGGTTGAGTTTTTGTATTATTCAATAAATAGACTCAATGAAGAGCTGAACAATAAGTATAATTATAATCCACAGTGCAAATGTTAATGTTCGTGATAATACAATCACAAAGGACTGAATGCATGTAGTATCAGGTATGCTATTACTATTCTGCTTCACAGTAAATTTCTGGTTTGACTGTTGTGTTCATGGGACAGAAATATCTGAGTGAGGAAAATGTGGATTGATCTAAGCTGATGTTTTTCTAATGTTGTGTAGCTCTAACCCTCCAAATGTTGTTGTTCTGGTTACAGATTTCTCACAAAAGCACACTTCATAGGCTGGCAAAAAATATCTGTTTATATTTTATGTAGGTTTGATGAACTTTTTGTGATGTTTCTGCTTCTGTATTTACAGGGTTCTGAAGCATTTTTCAGAAAAAAAATGTAGTTTTTTTTTTTAAGAAATTCTTTTCATTTGAATTATTATTTTCTTTTGTTAACTTCTAATAGCATTTTTAGCATTTGACTACAAAATATTAAACTGCTTGAGTAGTTTGAGATTGTATTTTCTGCAGGTCTCTCATGTAATTAAACAATCAGATTCTGATTTTTGGATAGTGGTAAAGTAGGGTGCTGCTGCTTTTGTGGCATCTGGTATGGCTTAGATCTTGTGTGTTTTAAAATCTAGACTCCTAAATAGGAATTACATATCCTAGTCTAGAAATCTGGGAAATTTTGTATCTTTATTTTGGATGTGCAAAGTACAAAAACTTTTCAATGCTGTGCTTGGCATTTTCAGAGTCCAATTTAACTTAAATTTAAAGTAATTTAGAGACCAAACGGGTGGCAGTGGTTTGGCTTTCTGTGTTTTGATGTCAAAACATGCAAAAAAAAATAAATAAATGAGGTAATATTTTTATATCCAACCTAACTCGTTATTTCAGATTTTCTATAAAGTCCACACTTTAATAAATCCTTGAGTATCTGCTGCTGCATTTCTTTTTGAGTACAGAAATAAATCCAAAATATATTTATTTATTTTTTAGAAAGGTTTGCATTACTTCTGGAAGCTCCAACCTAAGACATGCTCTTGTCCTATGTAAGATGTGAATTATGAAAAGATATAGAAAGAGCTCTATAATATTTTGGGTCTGTCTTTTTATTGGAGCACTGAACAAAAGAATGAAACAAACCAAAACCATCAAAAAAAAAACAACAATGAAGTATTTCATTGTTTAATATAAACTAAGTAAGCCACAAGGCATACTTGGTCCATGGCCGATAGTAGGCCATTTTGGTCCATGGCCTACTACCGGCCATGGACCAAAAGTGTTAAAATGATCCAATCAAAGGTCCAGACTTCAATCTAATTGAGAATCTGTTGCAAGTTTTGAAACTTAGTTCACAGATCCTCTCTATCCAATTCGACTGAGTATGAGCTTCTTTGCAAGGAAGAATGGGCAGAAATGTCATTTTCCAGATGTGCACAGCTGGTAGGGACAACCCCCAAATGACTTTCCATAAATAAAATGTAATAATTGTTTTAATAATTGTTTTTCTGGCTTTCATATAAAAATGTATTTTATTTTACATTCACAACTATTCCTGTTTGTGATTGTTATGAGAACAAATCTGAAATAGTTCACAAGAGTATGAGCACTTTTGCAAGATAAACATGTAACAATAATCAAAACATATTAATTAATAATTATTTAGACTGACAATTTGGAGAAAAATATATCAGAGTGAAAGTTTTGGCACATCAAGGGTGGTCTTTGTTCAGCTATCGTATCTGAGACTACTTCTATCCCCCTCCAAAGGGAGTGCTTACTCATCTAAACTAAAATATCTAAAATAGGCTCTCTCTCATTCCCCATCTCTTTTTCCAGGATTGGTGTGTGTCATTGTTTATTATTAGGCCAAACCATTTCCTGCCTCTTTTTTTTTTTTTTCCAGACCAGATTGTGGAGCAGCACATGGGAGTCTGTGGCGATAAAGAGCGAGACAGCCCGGGAATTTTTTTTTTTTTTAAATGTGTTTGTGTGTAGTGTACGCAATGGACAAGTGCTCGCATTTGTAAGAGGTTTTAATCGATCTGGCTGATCTACTTAGCCAGTGACTGGCACATCAAAACAAAAATAAATAAATAAACAAGCGAGCTTGTGCAGAAGCACTCAAGCCTTATCCAATCAGGTAGGAGAAAACAGAAGTCCCCTCCACAGTGTCCTTCCCACCCTCAGAGGCCCCTGAAAGGCTCTAGTTACATCAGCACGTAATCTAGAAGGTGAATGTTCCCAGACAGCCATGCAAAAAAAACCCGAAAAAAAACAAAAACACAGACACACAAAATTTGCACGTACGCTGTGTGGTAATTAAGATCAGTTACCATAGAAATAGGAGAATTGAAGAAGCCGTTAAAGTGGATTGATCGTGTGGGTGTGTATTTGTAATCCAATAATCTATGACTGGGGGTATTTTTCCCAGCTAGAAGCCAGTGGAGGAGAGGTGTTGCTCAGATAAAATAACAATCTATAACTTACAATTACACAAACTTCTTCTTTTTAGCCTTTTTTTTTGTCTCACTTATGTGTTTCAGGTGATCAAATACATTTTAAAATCTGATAAAGGGAACCTAAGTAAACTGAATGCTGTTTTTAAATAATTATTTTATCTATTAAGGGAGAGAAAGCTATCCAAACCACAACAACTTAACCTTTTATGAGAAGTAATCAGTCCCTAAACATAATCACTGGTTGTCCAATAAATGGTAGCGAATCACTCAGTAATTTATGGCTGAACACCCTCATTCAGGATTTATAAATAGAGGGAAATATTCCATAAATTACAGCAAGTTGAGGGTCCTGAAGCAATAAAGCAGCCCTTACCATAACACTGCCACCACCAGGTTTGACAGTAGGTATGCCGTTCTTTTTCTGAAGTACTGTGTTAGTTTTATGTCGGATGTAATGGATCTCACACCTTCCAGAAAGTTCCTATTTTGAATCTACAGTTGAAAGAATATTTTCCAAAAAGTCTTGTGAATCATTAAAAGGTTGTATTTATAGGTTGGCAAATGTGAGATGTATTCTTATTGTCTCTTTGATCAGGAGCGGTCTCACCCAAAAAATTATGGTTACAGTTAATTCCTGATTTACTGTAACCATAATTCCTGGTTACCAATCCAAACCAGCCTGGCTCTATAAGAAGAATTACTTCTTCTCACAGAGCCAGGCTGGTTTGGATAGTTACCCCCTAAATAAATAAATAAAATTATGAGTTGAAAATGGCCTTTTGTATTCAGTTATTTATGTCTAATCTGAAACACAGAAAAATAAAACGAAAGAAACAAAAGTACTTTGTCACAGTACTGCAAAGAACTGGAAATTGACCTAAAATTTAATTGACAAAGTGATCTAGATATTTATCTGTCTAGATAAATATCCAGATATATATATATATATTTTTTCCATTTGGTGCCTCAGTTGCCAGGAAAAGCTGTTATCAGGAAAGCAATCATCATCAAGCAGTTGTTCAATCTCTTCTGGCAAACAGTCACACCACATTTAAGCTGGAGTATTTATCTAGTTATTTACATCTAATAGGGGACATCATTTTGATTATGAGAGTTGTATTACACAGATGTTTAGAGATGCTCAAAAGATATCCTCAAGTGTTATGTCTTTCCTTATCTAGTTGTGCAGCATGTTTGCATCAACAGTACTAAAGAAGTGAGGCCAAGCAAAAAAAAAAAAACATCACTGATTTAAAATGAAGAACTAGAATTTTGGGGAAACTGTCTTTTAAGTCTTGCCAGTTCTGTTGTGGCACATGAGGGTTATACAGTAAATTTTCAAAGCAGAAGCCTAATTTAGAAATTTACACTTTCATTCATTAAAAAGGCAGATTGCAAAAAGACTTCTCATACCTCTGGAATTCCCGGTCGATCAAGCCAGTCGGCGTAAATAGCACTGAGGGTGAGGCCCTTTCTGGAACACAATGGCACAAGTGTTAGTTTTATGCCTATTATTACAGTGATGATTGTTATTGCTCAAGAAACCCTTTTAAAAAAACATGTCTCTGGGAAAATGCTGGAAGGGTTCTGGCAGGCTTGAGTTTGGGCCAACACCTTCAACAAGAAAAAAAAAAAAAATTCAGGGACACTCCCGTCTTCCTATACAAGATAAAGTAAACAGACATGTACAGACAATGAATTGGATTTAGACGTATGCATGTCATGCAGACAAACATTTGTATGAAAAAGTGTAGCTGTGTCTATGAGACATAGTGTATGTTTAGTGCATGAAAACTGTCTCAGACAGACCCGCCACAGTGACCGAAGCGACATGCAAAGACAAATGTGTGTGCAAACAAACATTCCACAAGCAGTCAGCAGTAGGTATGCAAACTCTAAAGCACACGCAGAGTAGAAGAGTAACCATACGGCATACCCTTCACCACGCTATTAATCTTGCTAGCTGTGTTTAAAAAAAAAAAAAAACTCCACTCTCTCGCAATGAAGCTTTTACTGTGTGCCGTGAGATTCAGCCCATTAAAGAGGCCATTTTTTAAATGAAATGTTCTCATTTCCATCTTTATTTTTACGGCTATGCTCCCCTAACAGAGGCTCAATTACTGGTTTCATACATTTGCCAAATATATTCCAATAGAACCTTCCCCAAAATAGTTTTTTTACTGTTCACTCAGAATTACAGAATTGGACATTAAATAGTGCTTCAATGTTAATTTAAAGAGGTAGTTTTTGCAGACAGAGATAAAAACAATCTTCCTTTTTTTTTTGTTAATTTTCAGTTTAGTTACTTGAAAATCCCATCTCCCAGATTCAAATTTAAACTGCAGTAAGGTTCGTTAAATGTCAGTTATGCTGTGTGAATTTATGCAAAAAGTAATAGTAGCAAACAAACCAAATGCATGTCAGTGAGGGTTGTAAATATGTCTAAACAGGGACAAGAGGTCAACAGACAAATCAGTCACGCCACAGTTATTGTGGTTAAACATAAAGGCACTTAGTAGGGATCAGGCTTTACTCTTTGCTCACGAACATAGGCTAACTTTTATTTTGTAATTTTTAGTTATTTTGTTAACAATATAGACTAATGATGATAATGTTTGGTAATTTACATGGTGAATATAACATTTTAGATCCTGAATGCACACTAAAGTCTGACACAAATAAATTATATTCAAGATTTTCCTTGTTTTTTAAATTCAAAGAATAATTTTAAAACACATTCCAGATGCATTTTTTCTCACATCAACTTGAAGTGTCTTTTTTGTGCCTTAGCAGTACGACATAAGGTGTCCATTTTGGACAGCTACATTATCGTAGTGCAGATAAACTGTGAGGTTTAAAACACAGACTGATGATGTGTAAAAAGATGAGACTTTCAGCTGTTTCTGTTCACTGCAGCTACAATATTTTTTACACATTTCCTAAACCACTTAGTTGCATCTTTAGTATTCAGTAAAAAAGGAACACTGGCAAATGCTCATGAATGGCAATGCTGGCTTTGAACTGGATCAGAAATTAGAACAATTATCTAAAGGCTACGGCAAATAACAGGTAGTAGGCTTGACAAAAAACATTTTTATTTTTACGGATATGGTGTCAAACTGTTTGGCCTCCCAGCCACTACCTCAAAGAAAACATTTCCCCTGACTTCATCCTCCTTACCAGAGAAGTCAAAAGATTAGTCCTCCCCTTAAAATCTCACATTCCAGCAAGAGAATTTGTTATCACTACTTTCTTCTTGGGTAGCCGCCGTGTTAATCATTGATGCCTGAGTTTGGTGTCCTGTATGTAACATCATGACTCTAGCAATTTTCCTTGGCATTACCAGCTGCTTTGTGGTAATTTTCCCCCTTATTTCCTCCTCTAACTAATATGGGCAATAAGTCTAAGCACAGCTAAGGAAAAGGTATAAAATAAATTATGATATATGGCTTTTAATGATCATTAGTAAATCCATATTCAGAGGTGTACAATGAACATACAATGTTCCAATCTGCACAAACATTACAGGCTTTACTAAAAAAGCCTTAGGTTTTGGCAAGACGAGTTGGTTCATAAAAGAAGTATTGAGACATAAGCTTTTGGTCTCACAGGAGCCTTTAAAGCTCAAATTTACCCATATTTCATGCACCTGAGAGGCAACTTTATTGTAGTTTCCAGATTATTATTTGGTAATTAACAGAGAAATGAGTTTACATAGGATGGAGATCTCAGGAAAAAGCTATCTTTTGTATAGATTTGCACAATCCTATATTGATTATGTCTTGATTATTTTATCCAGTAATGTATGAGCATGCAAAAGGCAGCCATGACCCTCAACAAACGGCACTTTGATCCTAAATCCTTCTTGTCTTTTTGTGTTGTTTACAGACAGAGGGATCACATCCAAATATTGACTGTGCCCAACTCTTTCTGTCTAATTCAATCAATTACTGGCTGCTCCAGCAGCACACTCCACCTGATAGAGAAGGCAAAAAGACAAGATTCATGGCAGATAAAAGGTGAGGTAAAACAGAGCTTGAAACAGAAAGTTTGAAGGTTGGGAGAGCTAATGTGAAATACAGACTGAGAAACTGGAAGATGCGGGAAGGGGTTAATGAGGCAATCAGAAAAGATGGTGAATTGAATGATAAAGCAGCGAGGAAGAGAGAAAATGAGAGAGGAGGAGAGCAGAAGGAGCAGTTATCCTTTTACACTTCAATTAATATCAGAGTGGATGAGACTGTTCAGTTAACCAGATTGGTGTTTGGAGCTTTATTAGACTGATTGTTTCCACACCAGGACCTCCACAGAGAGTAAATCAACAGAAGCTTGCCTATTTCACATTAAGCTATCATCATCATCCAAGACCAAAATGCTTAAGCTACTTTTGGGGAAAAAAGAAAAGATTATTAAAGGTTTCTGCTATTTGACTGGAATGGAAATCCCCTACTTAAATGCAAGCGAATGGATTCAGAGTGTCATATAATTCATGAATTAAACAGTAATTGCTGCCACTTACATACCTCTCCATGTGTGGGAAGGTAATCAGGAACATTTGCAGGAAATCCTGTTAAAAAAAAAAACAAAACGACGAGAAGAAATGGGAGGCATAAAGTGAGATGTGGGAGGAAGAGTGTAAGAGACAGCAAGGCATACCTGATGTTAAGTCAAGTGTGCAAGGTCAGACCATGTTTATGTTACATCCATTATTTAGTGAGAAGATTCAATCTGCCACTGCAGATGCAGGAGCCAGGTGGAATGAATCACATGCATACACGTGCACACATACAGACTCCCAGGTGTTATTGTTCAGGTGCTGGTGTCAGCAGGATAAACGTCTGTATATCTGCTCATACAAGGATCTGAATGCTGAACATTAAAATTGGTCTTCAATTGGCTGCACGACTTGAAATGTTATTTTAAATATAGAATAATATTTTTTCCTCCATTTTAAGTGTTTTTATTTGCATTTTCAAGGGTGGTAAGGTTATAATGAAAGGTGCTGTAATATAAAAGTTGTGTCAGCAGGCGGCAATAATGTTGGCATCATTATGCTAAAGAAGATTCTAAGCATGGCTAAAGGAGTGATGGGCCTAAGTTTCTCCCAAAGTAATTGTATCTTGAGTTTTCTCTGACACCAACTACCATTTCCTCAGAGTCATTCATATAAATTGAAAGTCAGTGGAAATACTCATGACGAAGTGTGGCAGGTGTGAAAATAACACCTGAAAATGACTTATATTGTGGCTTCTTTATAACCTTGTGTACCATAGTGCACCTGAATAAAAGCTGCAACCACTAATATTGAAAAATAAAAAAAGACATATATACGACACATCAAGGCATTGGTCCATTTTGCTAAATGGAAAAATTAGAGATATTTTCATGGGTTTTTCTCCATCTGTCTCAATGTAGATTAACGTTGACAATGCCATCACTTGTTGAAAGAGAATAGGGTTTTTGACTAAAATCCAACAGAGAGTGCATATGCAAATGTTTTTATTCTTTTCTTTAAATTCTTTTTTTTTTTTTTTTTTTTTTAACCAATGGGAGGTGTTAAAGCAAAATCACAATTTTGCAAAAACATCAATACTAGCAGACAAAAATATTCCTTAAAGTACTTCGGTCTCACCTGAGACAAAACAAGTTGTCCATGGTATTTCTTTACAAATAATCTGAAGAAGTCAATTAAGTGCTGGTCCCCAACTTCACTGGCCAAGAACCTGAGAAGGAAGTAGCCCTAGGCAGGGAACAAAACATGATCCATCACAGAAACACAAATAAACTCAATAGCGGGTCCAAGCACACTGAAGCTTTTTGGCAGGACAATTGAAAGGACAATCTAGAATCACTCTTATCATTTAATATGCCAACGCTGCAGTTCCAGTACTTTATATATTTTTCCTCTGTATACCTCTGATTATATTTTCTTATTTCCTTCCTGCCTTTAACACATTAATCTCTTACCTTGAGATAGTGGACTTGCATGAAGGTTTTGTCAGGGTTAAGAGCGTGTTTGATTGTGGAGGAGCCAGAGTCACTGACTTGACCAGTTCTTTCCATGTTCGGTCTACAGGAAAACAAACAAGTAAGAGTATAAAACAAAATCACACAAAAGTTTTAAATACATAACTTTCAACTCTCCTGTGTAATATTGTAGACATGGAGATGTTCTGATTAACATTGAACTGGAGTTGCATTGTTACACATTGTCACACAATCGTTACATTGTTTATTCAAGCCACACATTTTTATGTTTTCACCCATATTTTCTATTTGTTTGCTTTTTATGTATTGATTTGGCCATTTTTGATAAAAAATTGGTCATGAGGATTGAGGCAAAGAACCTTATATTAAAGGCCATGTGTTTGAGCATTGTTCTGGAAATATTTGTGATAAATAGCTTGCTTTTGCATCTCAGATGTGATAGTTGTTTGAATTGAACCATTTGAATTTATGGATTTATCACCTACCTATGAACATCACTAGCAATCATTGAGTAGTGGGAAGAAATGAAGAAAAAACAGTGCACGAACAAAATAGAAGATAAAAACAAAGACTCTATGGACAGAAAGTATATATTACACTAATATTAGTGACATTTCAGAAGCAGGAAAACCACAGTTTCTACATATCAAGACTTCACTGTCAGCATCACTAAATCCACCAAGTCAGGTAATCTCTCACTTGTGAACAAAGAGATTGCCCAGTTGCCATGCATCACCTGAGGCAGGCAGGAACTCAAGCTTCAGATTTATAATGGCGTACTATAGACTTTATATGACCTCACAATGCTGCACTCGGACTTTACTACCTATGAGTCACGATGCAAACATATAACACTTCCACAAATAAAGCACCCCTGACTACCAGAACTCTACATTTAACATTTTATGTCACCTAAGCACAAATCATGCCTTAAACCTCCATAAACACACCAACAAACACACATAAAACCAATAAAGAAACCGGCAAACAAAGCCCTGACATGGGACAACGTGCAGTGATAGTTTCAGTTAGCTGGTATTGATCAGGATGAGCAGATTAACTCCGTGTGCCAATAGGAAGGCCTTGAAGGATCACCCTCCCACCGAGTCGATACAGCAGGCGCCTGGCCCAGCGATCAATACCCCCTTCATCACTGCCTAGCATTTTCTACAGGAGCGCTTCATGACAAGACCAGGCGGATGCATGCACAAAAACAGATGAGCAATGAGATCGACCACGCAAATCAGAGATTCAGATAAACCAGGTATGGCTTTGGGTGTGAGGAATGAGTCAACTGTCAAACTTTTCATCTGTCTCTCCCACACGATGAGCAGAAGAGTGGGGTACGGGTGGAGATGAAGTAGATTACAGCGGCTAGCAGAAGGAGCAAGTGGTGAGGGAGAAATCGAGGACAGGAATGTTTGGTTTTCTAAACAGACTGAGAAAGGAAGTCATCAGCTTCCTGGAATTTCTAAATTTGACTGGACACTTACAACAGCTTTCATCATGCATCCGAGGATGTATTTCTACTCAAGATGAGACTTTGGGGAAATTGTGCCAATTTTCCTTTAAAGTTTGCACTAATATTCTCAGCCTGAAGTGACCACTTGAGTGATTTCATATGTTAGTTACCAACAATACAGATATACATATCTTAGTATCTTGTATTGTCATGAAAGTGAATATATTTTGGTAATAGGTTCAAAAAGGGAAACTGTGTATAGATTTATGACATATATTTATGACATATATACAGTATTTCAGGTAATTTCTGTTAATTTTGATTATTATAGCCTACAGATAAAGAAAACTCAAAAGTAAATTTCTCAGAAATTACAATAGTATGCCAGGACAAAGAAAGATATTTAATTCAGACTTTGTATGTTATGACTAAATAACATACAAACTCAAATGTTTGTATGTTACCCATGATTGTATATACCCATTACAATCATGGGAAAGACTGCTAACTCCTGACTGCAGACGTCTACAAAGAGGGTAAGCCACAGAACGGCACTGTTAAAGAAGCTGACTGTTTTTGGTTTTTTTTGGAAAGTTTATTGAGGAAAAAAGAGAGTGTGGTAGAAAAGGTGCAGAAGCAACCATGACAACCACAGCGTTGAGAGGATTGTGAAGCTAAGCTTATTTGAGAGTTTGAAGACATTCACAAGGTTTGGACTGCAGCTGGACTCAGAGCCTGAAGAACAGCAACATAGAAATATGTCACTCCTGACTTGCAGACAAAAATAGGATGGTCATACCTGGGCTGAGGAACTAGGTAGACTACATATTAGTAGTCCAAAATCCTTTTTCCAAATTAATATAAAATTGAATTTCCTTTCAAACTTAAGATCCCAGAGAGTGAAGGAAAAAGGGAGAAGCGCAGAATAAAAGTTTCATGAGGTTCAGTGTAAAATATCCTCAATCTGTGATGATTTGGGGACCTACGAAATCACCTGATGTTGGTTCACTGTATTTAGTTGAAAGTCACCATAGCCATCTGCTATGGTTTACAAGCTTAACAAGATGCCAATTTAAGTTTACAGCAGGACTTTGTGTCTGCCCACACTGCCAAAAGTATCAAAACCTGCTTCAATGCCCATGACATCGCTGCACAGTACAGTCAAGAGATAAATTAGAAGCAACAGACTAAACAATGCAGATGAGATGAAGGCTGCTATAAAAGCACCTCAAACACCTCAGCAGATCCATAGTCTGATAACCTTCATGCCATGCTGCACTGATGCAGTAATGTATGCCAAAGGAGCCCCAACCAAATACTGAATGCATTTACTACACAGTAAATTGACTTTTTTTCAGGCCAATATTTCTGTATTAAAAGCCCTTTTTCATTTTTTACCAACATACAGTAATCACCAAAATTAACATTAAATCTCTCACATCTCATTGTGTGATGAATCTATAAATGGGCATCACTATTTGAATTGAATTACTGAAATAAAATCACCTTTTAGATTATTCCAATTTGTCAAGACGCACTTGTATTTTTTTTTACTTCCGCTCTGTTCAGTTCTCAGCTCTAAATGCCCATATCAGTCTGTTAGTGATGATAAGATAACATGGGCTCATTTATAGACAACAGGGGATCCTTTATTCATGGGTGAATGTGTGTGCGTGTGTGTATATCTGTGTGTCAGACAGAGAAAAAAGATGGACTTTGGCTAAAGAAAAAAAAGCAGTGACAGGACATGCATTTCTAGAGAAAACAGGTCCACTGTGTGTGCACATTGCACAGGAGAAAAATGTTGATCTGTCACTGTTGGATAACACAAATTGACTCCATAGATGCGTAAATCCCTCACTTTCTGCCTCTTTTTGACATAGGATTAGCTAAAGCTTCAGGTTGAAAAAACAATTGCTGCGTTGAACAACTCACAATCCATCAATGTTTTTCTGAATAAGCAGGGCTCATATCTGACTTGTAGTTTGTGTGTGCAAAAGGGGAAGGGTGTCTGTGCATTTGCTGTTCTGCATGCACCTGGGTGGGGCTGAGTTTGGGGAAGGAGAGAACGAGCGAGAAAGGAAATCGGGAGCTATTACTGACAGAACCTAATGTCAAACGCACACACTCGCACACAAACACAAAGAGGTTTATAGCTCCGCAAGCCATATCCTGACAAATTACACTGGGTTGACTGTGGAAACCGGATAAGGTAGAGCAGCGCTTCTAGCAGCCCAGTAAATCAGCAGGGAGAATGGCGTCTGGCCCTGGCTGCCCTAAATATAACTCATCTGAAATGGTCTGATAAACACTGGCCACTGGGGCCCCTGCTGGATGATAGGCTGTCGATTGTGACCTACTGAACTTGAAAAGAACAACCTGCCATCTAGCTTTTGTCTGTTTTCCTGGTGAGTTTAGAGGATGGTTCTCTTCATCCCTGTCTGCGCTGATTGGCCATATCAGTATGATCATTGAAAGTCGAAGTAACGCTGCTCATCTGGTGTTTTTTTCTGAAAAACCCCCAAAAAACTATTGTTTTACAAGGGTGTTACTCTGACATGAAACATTTTTCACAGACCAATTACAACTCCTCACACTATGGCAACACTCCACCTATTGTTCAACAAAGGAGAGAATAATATTTCACGTTCATCCACAAGCACAAGGCAGAACTTATTACTGTTATCCAATCCATCAAACAGAGTCTGCAATGTGTTAGTTATCCTATAAATCTTTAATTAAAATGGGAAAACGTATTCCTGGGATGTTAATGTCCTTCTAATGTCTTTATGATTCTAATGAGGAGTTCCTGGAAGGAACCCAATGTAATTTGGTACCAATTATTGGGATAATGGTTACATCCACAGTAAATATTCAGAGATTTTTCTTTTATTATTCAAACTGTTCTTTTAGCGTGAACAAAATAATGTATAAATATGAGCACATGTTGCATTCTCAACTGACCTGCAGACTGTAAAGCAATTAATTAGACAAATAAATTTAGCATTTTGTCCACCTTACTAGAACCTTGTGGTGTTGTAGTTTTCAAGGAAAGTTTATGGAAATAAAAAAAAAAGTTATTGGATGTCACTGAAGAATGTTTTACAAAAATAACAGACACTATTTCTAGAAGTGTTAGGCTTTACTCACACATGAACTTTAGTGACTCTCAACCCTGTACTGCAATAGCAACTTTAACATTTCAGGGAAGGTTGTCTACAAGGTTTAAGAGTATGTTTATGAGAATATCCGATGATTGTTACAGAGAAGCATCTGTGAGGTCAGACACTGACATTGGAGAAGAAAGAATACGGTGTTCCACTGGGTTAAGGTCAGGACTCTGTAGACCAGTCATGTTCTTCCACACCAAACTTGCTCATTGCTCATCCATGTCATTTATGGAGCAGTGCTGGGTGAACTGGTGCAATGGTTCCCAAACCTGGTCTTAAAGTAACCCTGCCCTGCATGTTTTAGGTGTCTTCTTGCTTCCAAACACCTGACTTAAATGAATTGGTGATTAATAGGCTTCTGTAGCATTTGGTGGCTGCAGAGGAAGTCATACAATCATTTGAATCAGGTGTGTTGGAACAGAGACACATCTAAAACATGCAGGCCAGGGGTACTTGAGGACCAAATTTGGAACCACTGCACTAGTGAAACTAAAGAGGCCATCTCCAAACTGTTCTAACAGTCAGAAGCATGAAAGTTTCCAATATTTCTTGGTATCGTGAAGCATTAACAGCTAGTTTCACTGGAACTAAGGGGCCAAGATTAAGTCCTGAAAAACACTCTACATTACACCAAACATTACACTTTAGACAACACAGTCAGGCCTTTGCTGTCCTCTTGGAAACTGCCAAACCTAGAGTGATTCATCGAACTAACCAAAAAAGAAGTATGATTTGCCACTAGAGAACACATTCACACTGCTCCGGACTATATTGGTAGCAACTGCATCTGGTACATCTGGTACTTTGCATTAAATTTGGTTATGGAAGGTTTGGATAGAGCGGCTCGGCCATGTAAACTTACTCCATGATGCTCCATGCACCACATAAAGTCTGAAGGTCTGTTGCCGTTGACTATGAGGAAACTGGCACTATTAACCGCCGCTATGAGTTTATGTGGCCTAACACATCATGACTAAGTTGCTGTTATTGTTTCTAATTTGTTATAATATCAATCAAACTTGACTGTGGAAGCAGGAATGACATTTTTATGACTGGACTTATTGAACAGGTGGAATCCTGTCGTAGTACCACACCAGAATTCAATGAGCTTCTAATGTTAATGTAATAGAAAAATGTTAACAAAAAATTACTGTTTGGGAAATTAAATAATTCATTGGATTGGTGACTGGCATAGTAGTCAAGCATAGATGGAGTACTTTTGCAAATTTATCAACAACACAAGAGTAATCATATTATTGTGAAGCAACATTATGCTCACAGATATTAACAGACTATGACAGGGGTCTTTACTTCCAGTCCTGGAGGGCTTCAACACATCTAAGTCAAACAGGCAGGAAGAACGAAACATTCCTTGAAGCTGCTGACTGTATCAATCCCCCAGATCAGACGTAACTCAGCAGTTCAATCTAACTCTGCCAAGAACAATAAAGAACAACTCTTTAGAGAGCTATGCAGAAGTATCAAAGATGGTAAGCCCCTCTACTTTCCTTACTTGTCATTTGAAAATGACCCCAGCAAATCTATCATGTATGCTGCAACTTAGACATTCCATATGTACCATAGAATGCACATACATATATACAACATTGTGGCAAAATGTGTAAGCAATTTAAATGTCAGTTCAACAACCCAATAATATGACTTAATGTAATGCAAGACAATACACGTGGCCTGTCTGCACTGATGAACCTTTCCACCCATTAGAATGTTGAATGTGCATCTACTGTATAAAACTGTGGCAAATTCTAGACATGACAAATACTTCATACTGAACTTGATGTTTTACAAAATGTGCTCCATTTCTTTATCTTTAAACTAATGATAAAACAACATACCTGGAAAGATAAGAAGCAGTGTGACAGCAACTTAAGTAACAATGATTTAATACTGCAGGAAACGAAAGACCTAATCCAACTTAATCATATGTCTGCCTTGTAGAGGAACACCCTTGTAGGCTGACAGAGGGAGATTTTAATTGTATATTTAGTTGTTTTACTGAAACATTGTTTATCTTTGAAGATTAAACCAGTAGCATACTTTAGACATGAACTGCAGGCTAGAAATTTGTAAACATGGTTGTAACATTTGCTATTGAGCAAATGTTATGTTAGGCTCCATAACTTTACCTAATCAGTTTCTAATACTGATTCCCAACTTGTTCAAACTGTAAATTAATCCTTTCTGGTCTACATACACTAGCTTACCTCACTAAGGACTTCACTCACCCTGCACACACACTCTTCTCCCTCCTGCCCTCTGGGAGGCGTTACAGAAGCCTACAGACTAGAACCACCAGGCACCGGAACAGCTTCTTTCCCACAGCTGTCACGCTCCTGAACGCCTCCTGACACAATCTATAAGAACTGCACTCCCCTATACCCACACACAACAATAACATATGGACTGTCCTCACACACATACACAACACGGACTGTTAGAACTTCTTGCCATTACTCTTGCACACCTCCTTGCCTTTTGTACACCTGTAAATAAATATCTATATCATGTATAGCACTTCTGGATAGATGCAAACTACATTTCGTTGCTTGTACTTGTGACAGTGCAATGACAATAAAGTTGAA